>PVJL010003987.1:0-10955 GCA_004026885.1 Lyroderma lyra
GGGGGTGGGAGAGGAGGGGGGGAAGCTAAATATAAGGGGATGGAAAGAGGGGTCACATTAGGTGGTGAACTTATTATGCATCAAGTTGACAATGCACTGTGGAATTGTATGCCTGAAACCTATGTAATCCTTGCTAACAGATGTCACCCCAATAAGTCTAACAATAAAAATGAATTAAAAAAAAAAAAAAAGAAAAAGTGCTACATACCTCATTGGTAATAGCACTATGGTCACCTTTAAAGTACTCCCCTTGGGAAGCTATGCACAAATGCCAGTGCCTAATTCACCCTTCAAAGCAATTTTGGAACTCTTTTTCTGGAATGATCATTAGAGCTGTTGTCATTCTCAAAATCTGACAAATTCGCCAACTTGCCACCATGCGCTTACATTGGCAGTGCTGTATCAGTAAAACTCAATTATGACACCTTCCGTGTTCGCCACACAGTATCTTAACTCCCAGGGCTTCTCCACATGACCAAATTCTCAAGGTGGAGAGCACGGACTTTTTAAAAGCATGGCAGCTGAATTTAAGAGAGAAAAAGTGGGTTCTACCAGGCATCTTAATGGCTAGGCCCTGAACTCACACATGTCCCTGCAATTGCATTCTATTTGTCTAAGTGAATCACAAGGCTAACCCAAATTCAAATGGAGGGAAAATAGTCTCTGTATCTCTTGATGAGAAGAGTAGCCTCTGACTAGAAGGATGGGTGGAATTGTTGGTGGCCACTTTTGGAGACAATCTACCACATCATTAAACATAGGTTTTCTGGGAAGAGGGCTGCTGAGGCTTTTTCTAGGGCAGTAGTACATTGACTTTATAAAATACTGGTATTAAAAAGAACCATATTGGTTCATCTGTCATGGAGAGAATTGCTTCTCCATAACCTTCACTGAATTCTATGGGCACCTTTGCCTTCTATACTCACTTTATTAAATTCCAAACAGAATCAATATAACATACAGATTTAAGATTGCATTCTAATTTTTTCATTCAGCAATTCTTAAGGGCCTACTAAATGTTAGGTCAATGCTGGAGAAACATCCACGAACCATGCAGACATAGTTGCTGCCCTCATGCATTTTATTTCTGAGATCTTAAGATACTTTTTCAGTGTTAAAATTTTTCCAGCAAGGAACTGAAAGATTTAAACCCAAATGAAGTTATTGTCAACCTCTGCAGAGAACACTTTGTCATGTAAAATGAGAAATGCTATCTAGTCATTGTCTAATGGGTTTTTTCTAAATTGAATGTGCCTAATTGGAAAAGGCACTTAATCAAGAGGTTTCTCAGGGAAAGAACCAACAGATGACAACGGTCTAATGCTATTTAATGACACTGACTTCTGTTGAAGTGAGATAAGCTTGACATCTCAGGCAGGAAGGTGTTATTTTTTTTTTTCCTTCTTTTGATTGTTAATGCTATCTTTGGTATTACAAAGTATATGTGTGTATGTGTGTGTTTCTGTGTGTATGTAAACTGTGTTTGATTTTTTTCATTCCTAATCACACATGCTTTTCTCCATGACTTAGGGTGAGGGGATGATGTATAGAGCACTCAATTTCTTGCTTGTATCTCTAACCTAAGGTTTAAAACACATTGTTAAGAATAAAATACAGAGGGTACTAAAAAATGTATACTGTATTAAAATTGTAATACACAATATATACCAATAACAAAAGATGAATACAAGTCACATTTGAGTTCTACAATTACAAGAGATGCTCAAAGTGGTTACCGTCAGTGTCCAGATACTGATTATGGCAAACTACTGCTTGAGCAACATTGACCAAAGCATCCACTTGTATCACTGCACATGCCTTTTCAATTTCTTCTTGAAGGACTGCTATCGTAGCCAGTTTTCTATGGTACACCACATCCTTTAAGGTCCCCCATAGGTAGAAGTCAAGGGGTGTTAAGTCTGAAAACATGGGGGAAACTCAAGCAATGTTCTCGAATTTCAAATACCATTTCAAAATGGTCTTGTGCTTTTCGAAGAACTGTGCTTCTGCCATTTTCTTTCACTGCCCTGCCTGTCACATGGTGACACTCGCATTCATTTGATTAATGCCATCTTTTGAGCAAACATCATACCACACATTGCTACCATAATTCAATTTAACTTCAAAAAGTAGTACATACATAACATTGCTTTAAATGTGTGTGTATATATATTTGGCACCCTCAGTATATACCTGGATGAGTTTTGTAGAAGATTCTGGGGCTCATTTTTTAGGAAAGATGGAATTAATTGAGTTGTATTTTGGTTAAAATCATTTCCTGTTTTGCTAGTAAGAAGTAAGCCTAATGTCACATACAGCATATACGCTACAAGTCGAGCCAGGTCCCCAGTGTTATGATGTTGTCAGTGATTCATGTAGTAGGGACAAAATCATTTACCAAAATGGAGATGATTAGCTCAATCCTTTCTTAACATCTGGACCACCAACAGTGTTAATGTTTTTAAACTATCCACAACATGCACCTCATGTTGCTTTTAATTTATCATATACCAGGAGCTAAGTTAACAATGCTGACCTCAGACAGTTAAATGACAGGTGAACATGTTTAATGTTGAGAATACTATTCACAAATATTCTGTTCTGAACTGTAGTCTGTGTCCATAATCCTGTGACAGTAAAATTAATGCCGTTTTTCTAACTGCAGGCACTCAGGGAATACTTGATAACATTAATCGGAGGATGAACAAGGGTGTTTTGTTTACCCAAGGCAATTAGATCACTTTTCTTCATGAGTCTCTCCCTTACCTGGACTTTCCACGACTCCCATTTTTGCTCATACTGTTCCTAGCCATCTCTTCTTCTGAGTTTATTTTTCTGTCTTTTCTTCTTACATCTTTCCTTTAACAATTGGAGTTTCCTTTGCTTCTACCCTTAAACTCTTTACTTCTTTTATTCATTCTAATTTCTGAGCATTCTTGGTCATTTGTGTGAGCTTCTGAGTATAAGCTGATAATGCCCGTGTATAGTCATCACCAGGACAGGTCTTTTTTTCAGAACTTTAAAACCCACATATCCAGCTTTATTCTAAACATGTCCATCAGATCATTGCAGAAGAATCTTACAATTAAATATGTCAAAATGGGGCTCATTAATTTTCCACAAAACCTTTTCCATCCCCACCCCCCGTCACCATGATTGGGCTGCCATCATTTAGTCACACAACCCAGGAACACAGGAGTCATTCAGATGCTTCCCTCTCCTGATCTCTTCTATCTCATAAGTGACTACATCCTGCTAATAATTTTTCCATAAAACCCTCCAATAGTGGTCCCTTCTCCCTCACCAGCTCTAAAGCTACTGCAGTAGTTCAGCTCCTCGTCATCTCAGCCTGGACAATTGCAATAACATTCTAACCGGTGACCTTCCCTCTATCTTTGCCTCTACTCTATACTCTACAGTACCCCAACTTCCCTACCATGAGGACTTCTTAAAGCAAAAATCTCGTTACTGTATCCTTTCATCGTACTTTGACAGCAGTTGTTTCTGAAATTTGTTGATAATATACTTCATCAGTTAAGGAGAAACTTAAAATTTTACCCTTAATATATGTATATTTATTTATTTATAAGATATCAACATGTATTACTAGACAAGTATATTATAAAACATACATAAAATAGAAATTAAATATGAGATTAAAATAAATATAATTAGACATTCTAGTATTCTTACGTCCCATACTCTGGCACTGGATACAGTTGCAGTGGTGGTGGATACATCCTGGTATGTGGACTTCTGAACTCCTGGATAATTCCAGAGTGTTTAATGTATCTTATGTGGCCTGATCTCGTTGTGCTTCGCCGGTCAGCTTCACACACCCCATTAGCACACTGTGCTTTAGTCATGCTGAACCGTTGCAACTCCCAACTGCACCATGCTGTTACATGCTTTTGTATCTTTACTCCGTCTGCTTTCCCTGCTTGAAACACCGTCCCCAGCCTTGTCTACTTGGTGATGTTTATTGAATGTCCAAAGTGCAATTCATGAATCTTCTCATCACTGAAATCTTTCCTGCGATTTTACCCAACAATACTCTATACCAGCGGTTCTCAACCTGTGGGTCATGGCCCCTTTGGGGGTCGAACGACTCTTTCACAGGGGTCGCCTAAGACCATTGGAAAACACACATCAGATACTTACATTACGATTCAGAACAGTAGCAACATTACAGTTATGAAGTAGCAATGAAAATAATTTTATGGGGGTCACCACAACATGAGGAACTGTATTAAAGGGTCACGGCATTAGGAAGGTTGAGAACCACTGCTACGGAACTTCTGCAAGAACATCCACACAACCTCAATGTACTTTCTTGTGTCTATATTGTCTACTGATACTTGATCTTACACTCTTATAACAGAGCTCTTTCCTACCCGCCCATCCCCCTGAAATTTGAATCTTATACAGGTGGCGAGAGTGGGCTTCTTTTGTATTGTATGCATTTAGTGATATAAACTGTTCTTTCACAGTTTCCCACAAATTTTGATATATTTTATTTTTGTTCAGTTCAACGTACTTTGAAAAAGTTTTTTGACTTCTTTCATCCACTATTTAAAAGTATGTTTGTTAATCTCCAAGTGTTTGGAAAATTTGGTGTTATCTTCCTGTTATTGATTTCTACTTTGATAGCATTGTGGATGAAAAATATACTATGCATGACTTCAATTCTTTTATTTGCTCAAGTTTACACTATAGCCCATAATATATCCAATCTTGCTATAAGTTCTGTGGGTTCTTGAAAAGACTATGTATTCTATTGTTACTGGGGGGACTGTTCTAGAAGTATCAGGTTCTGGTGGTTGAATCCTCTATATCCTTGCTAATTTTCTGTTCAGTTTCTCTGTCTGTTGTTTGTAGAGGGTTGATGAAAATCTGTAACTATAATTGTGGATTTGTCTACTTCTCCTTTTAGTTCTATCATTATTTGTTTAACATATTTTACATATCTGTATCTGGTATGTATACGTTTAGTATTGCTTTGTCTTCTTGATGGGTTGACTCTTTTCATCTTTAATGTCTCTCTCAGTGTCTGATAACTTTCTTTGTACTAAAGTTTGTAATCTTATCTGATACTAGTATAGCCATACCTGTCTTCTTTTGATTAATATTTACACATCACCTTTGTCTATTCTTTTACTTTCAATGTGCCTATATCATTATATTTGGAGTGAGTTTATTGTAGACAGCATATAAAAGGGCCATGTTTTTAAATTCATTCTGTCAATATCTGTCTTTTAGTTGGTATATTTAGATGACTTGCATTTAATGTATTTATATTTAATATAAATGGCTTATGTCTGCCATCCTAAAATGGCTCCAGTTTTTCTAATTGTTGTCTCTTAAAGCTCCAAGAAAAAAAATACATTAGTTATTTTATTATTTTGATAATTTAATTGGCTCAATTTTTAAGACTGCATTAGCACAGAGCCTAGTAGGTTGTAATGAAGGCTCAAGTTTGGTCCACATTGTATGTGAGCAAACACATGAGATAGTCAATCTTTTGTTGTCATTCCCTATCTTTCCAAATGTAAATATAAAAAACTTGGTCTCAAAGCTACAATGATGACTTATGTGCAGGTAATCAACAACAACCTATATGGCCTGCTCTGGACCCTTTAATCTATGTTCTGGTGAGTTCCAGGGTCATACACTGCCCCAGACTTTCAAAGTGAAAATGATGAGAGGAGCTGGATAGAGGATTTTAGACTCTAAACTCCAAAAAGCCAGGGGCTGTGTCACCTTTATTCATCACTTTATAATTAAAGCATAGTATATTGTGGCCCATAGAAGACATTTGATTAATATTTGTTTAAATGAATGAAAAAGTAAAGTAGAAAAGTGATTTATTAGCCTTCAGTTTAAAAACAGTCCTCAGTTTTTAGAACACCCTTTCTTGCATCTTCTCCTTTCTATACCCAATCCCCATCCTCCGAGGGACAATGAAAAGTTCAATTCCTTCACAGCGTTTTCTGAATCTTCTCCCACCTGGAAGTAGTCTCTTCTTTTCCTGAAATCTTACAGTCCTTCACGATGCCACTTTCAACCTCTTGTAGATATTTATGTACATGTCTTAACAGGACCTTGTAGCTCTCTTTATTGCCTGAAAAGTACATCTCTCTTTGATCTAATCACCACAGCCCTTGCCACCTTGTTCTGTATCCATCAGAGGCTCTTCTGCAGAAAATCATGACTGCATGAGGTGGATGTCACTGCTGTCTGGGAGTTGTTTTATGATGATGGTGAACAGTTGGCAACGTTAAAAGATGACCCTCCAGGTTCACTGCAAAGGAACAGATGGGCAGAAAAGCATCTAAAACCCAAACTTGTGTATGTCGTTACAGTGACTTTGTCTTCAGAACTATAATATGATGTAAATTTTGAAAAGTGACAGTATCTCCTGAATAAAAAGTATACTATAATATTGCTTTGTCAGCAGAATTAATTTTGCTATGTAATTCAGTAGTGAAACTAGGTAAAGATATTCTAAAGATAGAAAAACTACTCAAGTGGGAACTATTTAGACTTTCTAAAATAATAATTCTTATTTGTTTACTCTTTTTCTTTTTAATTGTTTAAAGTGCCAGTTTACTGAATGTTATTATTTGCAGGTAGTTCTCATGGAGATTTTAAAGACGGAAAACCATTACAATGTTTTCTCTGTTGAGAAACCTTTACCAAAGAAAGAGCTATCATAGGTACTAAAAACCAACAGTAATGTATTTACTATAATCTAGCAATGTAGGGCCAGGGTCCTTTTATTTTCTGAGCTCTTACATTTAAATAAGAGGTGAGGTGGTGTGGGGACTAACACGACTCTAGAAGGATGTCTGGGAACTAGCCAGGTGAGGAAATAGCTTTTCAACCAAAGGGGATGAGGAGAATGAAGCCATCTAGGTGATACAGAGTATGATGCATAGAGAGATCTTAGGTTGAAGTGAAAGGCAGGGAAATGATATGAGATGCAAATCTCATTCAAGTAAAGTATCCGTGGCTACATAGCAGATACTGAATCCTAGACCACTTCTTACTTGTTGGAAGGGAGATTGGCAGATGTTTAAAAAAATTAACCTGACTAGGAATTATTCACTGAGGTAACCCAGGACATCCATAGAGGTTGCTTTTGGTTTGGGGTTGTGCTTATATGTCTGTTGTTTTAAGAGAGGAATAAGAAAGAAAACTGAAAGTGAACTAATTTGTGTAGAATAATTTCTCAAAGATTCGTCTAGTTAAAATCTGGATTACTTAGTAATTTTTTCTTCTTTTTCTTCATAGAACCCTGTGCAGTAGACCTACATTAGTATTTGCTACAGTACAGTACAGATCTTCTGATTACATATCACAGGATTGGAGGTCTGTGAGCACTCCAGGACTCTAAGCTGAACCCTAAGTAGAGGACCTGGGATAACAAAGAGATATGGTCCTCAAAACATCATACCAGGACCACCTGAGGGGCTTGCAAAAATGCAGGTTCCTAGAGCCCTGCTCCAGAGTACTGAATCAGATTTTATTAGGAGGGCTTGGGAATTTGCATTCTAAATATAGTTCTCGAAAGATTATTATACACAATGAAATCTGAGAAGCATTAAATAAGCATAAAATATTGGTTGTTGAACTGATATTCAAACACTTACTCTTTTTGAGTGGATATGGTATCTTAGGTTTAGCTAAAATTATATTTGACCTTAAAAATCTACACTATTTTTGTTCTTTTTTTTTTTTTTTTTTTTTTTTTTTTTTTTTTTTTTTTTTGGTGCCACAATCCTCAATGCCAGAAATAGAAGCAGGAAGAAGCTATGACTGTCAATACGGAAATAAATGTATCTAGAAAAACATCTGTGACACTCTTACCTCAGTATACCGTATCAGTACACATTAATCCCAGTCAGACAACTGAAAGTCATCACTATGTCAGCTTCTAAACTTAAATCGTAAAGAGGAGTTGGTAAAAATGATCAGACATTGAGAGACCATCATGTGGCACACACCTTATATTTATGAATTTGTTTTTTACAGCAGCCATATAAAGTAGACAATTTTATTCCCATTTTTTTAGACAGGAAATTGAGACATTGAGAGGTCAAGTAATTTGCTTCGAGAAGTTCTCTGCTGTGTCTTCCTTTAAAAAAAAATAAGTTGTCACTTTCCCTCTTCCTTTTTACCTTTACCTGTTTGAAAAAGTATCAGCAACAACAAAAAGAGAAGTAACAGGAACTTTCGCCTCTGTAGGATTTGATGTTCAGTAGCTAATTTGATGCTAGGCTTTTCTGTTATCATTCTGCAGTATCCCAATTTTGTAGTAATGTCTCATCTATTACAACAAAAGACAATACTTGGGGAATCAAAAGTTTCAGCTGACACGCCAGGCTTTTTATATTTAAGGTTGGATTACACACAGTGGGCCTGCTTCTAGCATCCATCCGTACTGCAAAACACGAACTGCCTCTGTAAAATGTTTCTATAAGACAGGAGACTGATTGGGGAAAGCCACATCTGATTCTGGATTTAGGAACTAAACACAGAAAGAGTGAGTAGCAGCTAGTATTCTGAATTTTTCTCCCTGAGAGCAAGCTCAGGGTGAGCATTAGGCTACAAAACTTGGTTATGCTTAAGTAAGACCCATTTGTGTTCAAAGAGGCTATGGCAAGCACATTCCCTTCATAAACATATTCCCCCAAATTTTCAGTCTTTATGTAGCAAGAGTTATTATGAATATATGTCAAAGAGAAATTTAACATAATAATTTGATCAAAAGAACTTTGGGGTTTTCTTCATTCTCTGATACTCACTCTGAGGGGAATGCGGGAAGACTAGGCCTTTTCTGAGTCTTTCCTGTACTATAAAATATGAGCAGTGACATGGATAATTTCTAAGATTCCCTCTTGTCAAAATTTTGCTTTAAAGATTATTTATATAATCTTTAAATGTGAAAAATCTCTATCTTTTCTCTTAAACATGCTTCATCTCAATTCAACTCAGTGCACTGATAGGTGATGTGACTTCAGAAATGGCCTGTTCAGGTGTCAACATACTGTATTCCAACTTGATTCATTTCAATGTGTTACCCAGATTTCCCACCTGTCTTATTTATAAAAGTCTTTTGATGGCATTTAACACAGCAGTGTGAATAACCAAACCATTTGGGGATGCCCACTTCATGAGATTGACAAGTTGATCATATATCCAGGTTTGCCAAGATATATTACAAATTAATAAAACGCTATTGCAAATTAATTAAAATCCATTTATTATTTATGACCCCTTTTCACTCTCCAAAGTATTCTGGTTGAGTGATAAATTATATGATCACCCTATTCCTTAGGACACCTTTGTAAGTATGTTTTGGTCTCCTAACCCCACAGATCAGCAAATGCTAGCTGACTTTGAGAGGGTAAGCAACTTGCCCTCCCAAAGTGGTGAAGCCAGGATGAAAATTCAGTTCTGTCTGATGCCAAAACCCATGTTCTTAACCACTACCTGTCAAGGATTCCCTTTCATACCAAGCGTGGGGAAAAGTTACTTAAAAGCTAACATTGAAAAGGGTATTTCATTTGTTTTTGTTTCTTTTTTCTTTTCAGGTGCACATAACCTTCACTATTAGGGCATTTTTCCTAGTAGGACATTTTTCCTTCACTTGAATCAAGTCCATCTTGTTGCAATTTCAAATGATTCCTTTGGCTTTGTCCCAGCAGAGCTGGAGACCAAGCTGGTCACGAGGATTTTATCTTTGCTCAAGGTGTATTTATCCTTTAAGTCTCAGTAAATGGAAAATGTTGGCTGCAAAGAACAAAGGATAGGGCTCGCAGAGGATGATGTGCCTCTTCGGTTCACACACCTGCTGTAGGACGGTGTGGGAGTGTAGGTAGTGCTGAGACTTGTAGTGGTGGCTGAAGAGGTGCTCTGAAGGCGAGTGGCCCAGGAAACCACTCCTTTGGCAGTCATTCTGAGAAGAAAAGAGGGATCTTTCCTGAAGAGTAGGGATTCTGGAGACCTTGGTCACAAGAAGTAAATGTGGTAATGGTGGTTAATATAATGATGGTGTTACTTTTAAGGCAATATTATTTCAATTACATAGGAAAGGAAGTAGATTTATGCAACATATGACTTGTATACCTGGTGCTATGCAGAAATAAAAAAGCTAGACCTTCAACTCAGGACTTCTAACTCTAAAGCATTCTGCCATTCATTTTATCTTTCCTTATTAGTCTACCTCTTCACTTCTCAATTAATTTATATCATTAGTTATTATCAATTTTATTAAGTACTAACTTTGTATTAGGCCAGTGGTTTCAAATGCTGATTGATGCCTATTTGAAACACTGTGGGATATTTTAAAAATACTGATGCTTGCCTGGTTGCCAACCTGGATATTCTGACTTAATTGATGGGCTGTGACCTGGGCATCAGGGTTGTTTAAAACTTCCCTAATAATCCTACTGTATAACCAAATTACGAATACATTATGCTAGGAACTTGGTTAGGAACTAGGAATAAAAGATAGCCAGGAAAACTGATACCCTTAAAAAACTGCAATTGAAATAAGGAACTCCAGGTTTAGAGAGCGACCATTATAGCACAGGCACCAATATTTATAACATTCAAGGCATACGTAATAAACATTGCAAAACGTTGCAATCTCTGAAATGTCTGAGTTTTTGTTTTTTTTTTCTCTGAGAGAGGTTTGGTAAGGAACATAGCAAAATGAAAATAAGGTTGCTGGAGTGCCTTGTATTTATGTGAAATACAGAATGTGAAATACATGCCACTTCTGTGCTCAAACATTCCATAAAATAGTAGCGTGAACAGAACAAAGTGATACCGAATTAACACTTCACAACAGCTGCTCTCGGGGGGTAATTTAGGCTTCTTTCTATTTCATGCTTCAGACTCTGATGTGATGAGAGAATTTTGAAATGCACTTTGAGAATTCTCGTCCT
>PVJL010003987.1:11055-38564 GCA_004026885.1 Lyroderma lyra
GGGGGGGGGGGGGGGGGGGGGGGGGGGGCAAAAGTCAGGGCACATTAGCAAGGAATCTCTACCTTCTGTCCAACTCAACCCTGAGGTATCTTTAGACCCAGAGATATTTCTGGAATAGCAACATTATGGCAGCAACCAAGAGTATTATAAGCAAAATAAAGATGCTCCTTTTGGACTTGGCTAAAGCTTGAAAAAGTGCACTCTAAAAATGGATGCATCACAGTGAGGACAGTTACTCTCTGTCAGGGACGGGAGGCAGTGATGCGGAGGCAGAGCAGACATTCAGATATAATCTACACGCCCCATAGTATTTGGGGTTATATTTGCCAATACATTAGACATTAATTTTGCTGTGGAGTCATAGGATTGGAAGGGATATAAAAAGATTTTAGGGTTTTCTGGTTTCTTGCGGACTTGCCTCTAAGCCATGCAGGAATGATGTGTTTCCTCATCACAAATCTCTTCTTGCTCTTACATCCCCTGGAAGAAATGTCAGAGCAGAATCCAGAGCTTTGGTTAACTAGCTGGCAGATGTCAAATGCAGTTGGGTGTGAACAGACATGAGTTGTGGCTACGGATGGACACACAACAGCCAGGAAAGTGGGTATGGCTCTGAGCATCAGGAAGGAGCATCAGGGCTGCATAGCTCTCCTGGTCGTCCACCGTTGTCTCCTTTCTTTCTCAGTCAGTATTTCCTACTCACTGTCTAAAAAGCCTGATTTTTTTTTGTGGTGATGGTTGTAGGAGGATGACTACTCTATGAAGGCGGACACCCCCATCAAAAAAACAAAAACAAAAAACAATTACCTTTCTTTCATGTGAGAGGGACTGTCCACTTGTAATTTGTTTCTCTAGGACAAACAGCCAACCAGTTTTTATCTGGAAATTTTGAGAAGGTTGCATCATGATTTGCCGAAGAAATGTCTTGAGTTGTGGCAAACAGATGACTGGCTCTTCCACCATGACAACGCTGAGTGTTCAGCAGTTTTTGACCACAAATGGCATGACCCCCATCCCCCACCCTTCCTATTCACCTGACCTCCCCCCCGCCCCCGCCGACTCCAGTGACTTTTTTGTTTCCCTGATGAAAAAAGTCCTTAAAGGGAAGAGGTAAAAAGTCCTGTGTGGAAGAGGTGAGGCAAAAAAACAGCAGAAGCACTAAAAGGCATCAAAATCAACGAGTTCAAAAACTGTTTTGAGCAGTGGAGAAAGTGTTTCAATAGGTGTGTTGCATCCAAAGGAGAGTACTTTGAAGGGCAGTACTTTAAACATGTAAGAGTAAATACACAACTTTTTTATAAATGAATTCTGGGTTTTTCAACCCCCCTCCCCCGTATGCTTGGCAGTTTTACACATGCCATCCCATTTAACTCCAATAACCTGTCAGAAGCTATTATCATCATCTCTTCAGCCACTGTCTGGGCCAGGTATTTCTCTGCTGCATTCTCATAGCTACTCTCATAAAATATGACTACATCTTTATTGATACGATGTTTTAGTTTTCTATTTGTCTCATTAGACTGTATGCTTCCTCAGGGTTGAGACAATGTTTCTCTTTGAACTGTAATTGCTTAGCTTTGAAATTTTGCGAAATAGATGTTTGGTATAATTCAAACTCATTTTAAATTTTAGTGACTGATTTTGCAAAGAAAGTAAGTATTAATTGAATGAATATAGAAAGTTGAAGTCCAGGGAGTTCCAAAGTAGTTTGCACAAGCTTACACAGAGTTATAAATTGATCAACCTGGATTCAGACCCCCAAAGCTCCAACTTAAAGTCTTAGGGCTTTTCCAGCTATCATGCAGTCTCTTTCAATGAGGATGACATCCAAAATTAGATGTTAATGTCAGTTAATTTTCACAACTTGTTACTGAGTGAGCTTTCCAGGTTTTGTCTTCTAACTGTAGGCTTCAAATGAAAGTTATGTGTTTGGTTTGTCTGTTACAGAACTCGAAATTTAGATGGTTCCCAGGACAAACTTGTGAAGAATAGTAAGATTTCTCCTAAGTGGTTTGGTGTATGTGTAAGGGATAGGATATTTCACTCTTACAATCTTAAGGGAGAAACTTTATATGAGTTACAAATGCTATGGGAAAGTTTATATTTCAAAAATTATAATAAATAAATGATATGATTCTAGCCTTACATGGAGTGTCAGTGTATTGTTATTTTGTTACTTTAAGACTCTCACGATTTATGGTGAGGACAAAATCAAGATGAAAGGTCAATGCTAAAGGTCAAAAAGATCAAGGAATCAGTATGTTTTCACAGTCCAGTTATAATACTAAGGTGAGCTGATAGGACATCTGAAATTCAACTTCTCAGTTTTACTTCTGATACTTTGGCAAATATATGAAGAGAATTGGAGTATATATGTTAAATCACAGAAGCACCAAAATATCAGTGCCATTAAGCACAAGGCAATTTCAGATAAATATTTATTTTGAATATGAATTATCTAGATAATATCTTCAATTATCTATAGTATTTCTCCTGTGTAGAATGCTCTGTGAAGATTTCTATTTCTTTTTATACAATGGAATCAAAGTTATGATTTTTTTCAAAGAGTTTTATGTGTATGTGTCCAATCTAACTAGTAAAAAAGTCATAATGGAAAAAGAACAACCTAGAAATAATCTTTATTATTGAACATGCTAAATTAAGGAATACAAAATTATGACAGACAGGGCTAGTAAGAGACATGATTTTTCAGTTACTGGATTCCTGTTATTTCATTAGAATGAAAGACCTAGGAAATGAGAAAAATTGAAACTGCTCTAGCCAAAATGATATGGGTAATTAGAGCAATCTACATTTAGCCAAAATGCAATAAAAGTGACAGAGCTGCTGAAATTCCATCTTCCACACATTTAAAAACAGAGTATTCTCTACAGAAATCTGGGTTGGTCATAATGTGATAGATTGTAAGTGAATGGTGGCAGTAGCTCAAGCATACATGGAGGATGGAGTATACAGTGAGAGAAGGACTTGGTTTTAAAAATCCCCATGCTATATTCTTGCACAATCAGTTGGGTGGTCTGCCAATCCCACCACCACCTACCTGTCAATCCTGATGCCTCTTCATGCTAGTCATTTAAAAAAATAAGATTTCACCCATTTAAGAATATGAAGGGATGGGATGTTCACACGGCAAATACGTATTTACTGCCTATAACATATAGGCCAGGGGTGTCCAATCTTTTGGCTTCCCTGGGCCACACTGGAAGAAGAATTGTCTTGTGCCACACATAAAATACACTAAGACTAAGGATAGCTGATGAGCTAAAAAAGAAAAGTTCCATGTATAATTTTTGTAATGTTTTAATAAAGTTTACAAATTTGTATTGGACCACATTCAAAGCCTTCCTGGTTCACATGTGGCCTGTGGGCCGTGGGTGAACAAGCATTATGCTAGGTATTCAGAATGCTGATGATCAGAAACGGACATACACCATCTTGCTCCAGAGTCCTGTTCTTAACTATTACGTGTCTTAGATGATGTTTGTATACAAAACTAAACATAGGGGTGAAGAAGTTTAGGGTATTGGCAAGGTGTGATGGACCTAGGAATATAAACTGCCTAAGTTGGCGAGGGAGTGAAAAAGGAGAAGCATGTGTATTAGGATAAAATTAGGGGTTCAAAGCGATGGATAGCTCATTGAGTTTGCAGATGGGCTACACGGGGAGCAGTTGAACCAGAAAACCAAAGGAAACTCTCAGCAGACAATGATTGTGTCATGGGAGGAATTACGGGTGATGGCTATGTCGTGATCTGATGCAGGGAACAGATGGTGGAAGCAGAATAAAGAAAAGATAATCAAGTTGAGGAGGACATGGAACTGTGAGGCTGGGTTGTGTACATGGCTGGTAGAGTTAAGCTGCAGAGTGTACGTGTGTGTATATCCGTGTGTATCAGACGTGGATGCCCTGAATCTCCACGTTTATAAAGCAGTTTAGGAACTCTGAGTACTGCCCGTAGGCTCGAAACAACCTCTGCATGCATATTAGTTACGTCAACCCTTACTCTGAAATTTTAACATATGCAAAGCGAGAATTTACAGAAATGAAAATGTTCTTAAAGTTGTGTTTTTAAAGGTGGTGGTGTGTTTCTCTTTGAATACTTTGTTTGAAATATTTTAATACTTGTATAATTTAAGAAATACAACACTGGAGGTACTAAATGCAGTTAGTGATACATTTTACATTATGTGTATAGTACTACAAAAAATGATGCCCCCCACTCCATTATTTTGTTTTATGTCCCAGACATTCTAACGATCTTGATGTAAACACCATTTTCTTTCTGTGGTTATTGTTCAACCTTCAGTTACAGCATATTAAAGGAGTAGGAAAAGAAGATTGGTCTTATTTTAAATTTGGTTCAAGTCGGCAATCATTGATTGAACTCCCCAGGTCAGTGCAGAAACCATGCTAAACCTTGTGTGGAAGGCAGCAGCAAACACCACAGTGCCTGCCCGTGCGGACTCGCAGGTTAGTGGGGAAGAAAGGGGTATCAATAAACAGATCTCTCAGGAAGCAAACTGGGGTTAAAGCTTCCAGCATGGGCTTAAGCCGTTTGTTTTGGTGCATGGAGAAGGCAAAGACAGGATGACCTTGCTCCTTATTTTCAGAGCACTTTTAAAGAGGTAGTGAAACAGGACCAGGTTATGTTTCTCATATACGTTAGTAGGAGCATGAAAATACTGAGCCGCTGCTTAACGGGAACTGATGAGCGCAGGGCATTTACTTAGGCAGGGTTTGCCATTCAGTCCCCTTTGTCCACCCTCGCTATTAATGCTTAAAGCATTGGGGTTTGGTTTCTAAAATCAGAGCCACCTTGAACTTTGATGGCACTAGAGACACATCACAGTATCCTTTCTCTCCAAAGGTTCACTCTAAATTTCCAACTCACTCAGCCTCGGAGTTCCACACAGCTGGTTAATTTAAAGACTTCCTTGTCCGTCTGTTCCCTCCACTGCCAAGATCAGAATGGCACGAACACCGGTGCTCCCTGCCTCTTCTTCTGGTCTTGCTGCCTTACTTTCTGGGCCAGAGCTCATACTCCGAGGGAAATTAGAGTGCACCCAGTGCAGATGCCTCAGCTTACTAATAAGGAAGTCTTCCATTGTACCCTTCCTTGCTTGTGTTCACGCGGGTGGCCAAATTCGTTTAACGCTCACTGTTGATTTTCTGCTCACAGCTAGTAGCTTCCTCACGGTTCTATAAGGCTGAGGGTGCTCTTTGGGTTTCAGGGCTCAAAAAAACCTTTCTAACCCAGTTTGCTATACACAGCATTGCTTGAGAGAGATTTCATGGCCACGTTTTGTGTCTCACAATGGAAAACAGATCCAAGCCACAATATTAAAATGGAAACTCAATATCTATTGATAATACATGTGGATCAGAATAAATCTTACAGCCAAATTTTTTCATAAAGTGAATTTCCATTTCTGTTTTTCCATAGAATGCATCACAAAATCTGAGCTGCATTATCACTGTAATAAAATTAAATTGAAGAAGCAAATCTTCACAGATCATATTTTAGAAGAGAAAAAATTATGACATTTTATTAAATGTAGAAAAGAAACTAGATGGCAGCATATAGAACTTCCTGGATAAGCATTGGTTTTCTCATTTTTAAAAATAGTTATTAATTAAAAAGAACATTGAGGTCACTCTCCTACCCTGGCTAACAGTAGTCATTAAGGTGATGGACTGTTTCTTAATAATCGTTGTGTTATTCTCACCCATTGCATGCAGTTACTGAAAAAACAATTTGGTTCTGAGAAGAATCAGATCTGGGTTGAGATACTCAGCTGCCACTGTCACCTCAATGAGATAATAACCTAAGTCTTAGTTTCTATGTCAGTGTAATGGGGTGACAGCTACCTTAGATGCTTTTGTAAGAACTGTATGGGATCCTGTAGTTGACTTCCAAGTATGAACCCACCACACTGTGTCTCTTTCCTCTAAATCATAGCTTGGGTTTCATAAGATCACAGGAATGAAATCAGAATGTCCTTATTCTTTGAAAGATATTTTGTACGCTGTCTTGTTCAAAGTTTGATTAAACATGTTAGGCCATCAGTGTATGATTTAAGGAAAAGCCTTTGTACATAAGAGGCCAACAGCTATACACTGGAATGTACAAAGAAACTGTGACAAAAAATAACTTATTTGAGGTTACTATGAATATGTATTGGTACAGCATGAAATAAGGATATCTGGAAATGACTCAGTTTACTAGTTCACCAGTAACGAACCACTCATAGAGTTTAATTTAGATCCTAAAGTAGATTATTTTGGGAAGGTGGGGCATAATTGGTAAGTTTTGTCATTTTAATAGTCAACCCATTCATATCCATTTTAACTAATCCTAATGTCAACTCATTTGTCCATCAGGTTACATGTCACAGATAGTTTCATCTGGTCTGCAGCAAACTTCTCACCCTCACATCTTTCCTAGATGAGTTTTTACAGATTTTTATTAAAATATAGCTAACATACAATATTATATTAGTCTCAGTTGTATGCCCTAGCTATTCCACACTTACATACCTGAAGAAGTGACCACCGTGGTCAGTCCAGCAACCATCTGACACTGTGCTGTGCTCTCACCGTATCACTGACTGTAGTCCCTATGCTGTGCATTCCATCCCCAGGACTCAGTGGTTTTATACCTGGAAACTTGGACCTCTTATGCCCCTTCACCTTCCCCCCTTTTAAAAATTTTCAATTACGGTTGACATTCAATATTATTTTATATTAATTTCAAGTATACAGCATAATGGTTGGACATTTATATAATTTAAAAAATGATTCCCCTGAATAGTCTAGTAGCCACCTGGCATTATACGTAGTTGTTACCATATCATTGACTATACCCGTGACTATTTTGTAACTACCAATTCGTACTTTGTCATCCCTTCACCTTTTTCATTCTACCCTCCAAACCCCCTTCCATCTGGCAGCCATCAAAATGTTCTCTGTATGAGTTTGTTTCTGTTTTCTTTATTTTATTCTTTAGATTTTACATATGAGCAAAACCACATCACGTCTGTCTTTCTCTGCCTGATATACTCCACTCTGCACAATACCTTCCAGGTCCATCTATACTGCCAGAGATGGCAAGCACCCATGCCCATCCATGGGCGAGCAATATTCCATTGTATATATGTAATACCTATTCTTTATCTACTCATTCATCCAAAGACACCTAGGCTGTCTCCACATCTTGGCCGTTGTAAGCAATGCTGCAATAAATGTATGGATGCACATATCTGTTGAAGTAGTGTTTTGGTTTTCTTTGAATAAATACCCAGAAGTAATATTAATGGGTTCTTCTTTATCTCTTGATATTTGTTATACCCCTAGTTTTAAAGTCTATTTTGATTGGTCTACATACTGGTACTACAGATTTTTATTTGTTTTCATTTTCATTAAATATTTAATTCCCATTCCTTTACTTTCACTCAGCATGTGTCTTTCAATCTGAAGTGAGTCTCTTGTAGGCAGCATATGTAAGGGTCTTGTTTTCTTACCCATTTAAGCCACCGTATCTTGATTGGGAGATTTAATCAATTTACATTTATAGTAACTGTTGATAAATGTATTAATAGCTGTTGCCATTTTATTATTCATAGTTTTATCTTCATTTTTCTTTTTATCTTAAAGAAGTCCCTCTAAGATTCCTTAAAATTCAGGTTTGGTGTTGACGAACTCCTTTAGCTTTTTCTTATCTGGGAAGCTCTTTATCTGTTCTTGGATTCTAAACAATAGCTTTGCTGGGTAGAGTAATCTTGGTTGTAGGTCCTTGCTTTTCATCACTTTGAATATTTTGTGCCGATAACTTCTGGCCTGCAGTTTCTCTTGGGAAAACACTGGACAATTTTATGGGAGCTAACTTGTAAGTAACTAATTGCTTTTCCCTTGATACTTTTAAAATTCTTTCTTTGTCTTTAACCTTTGGCATTTTAATTATGACGTGTCTTGGTGTGGGCCTCTTTGGGACTCTGCACTCCCTCTGCTTGAATATCCATTTCCTTTCCTGGGTTAGAAAATTTTTCAGTCATTATTTCTTCAAATAAATTTGAAATTTCTTGTGCTCTCTTTTTTCTTTCTGGTACCATATGATAGGAATTTTGGTATACTTGATGTTGTCCCAGGGGCCCTTTAATTAAACTGTCCTCATTTTTTTGGATTCCTTTTTTTTTTTCCCTGCTCTGATTGGGAATTTTCTGCTACCTTATCTTCTAAACCACTGATTCAGTCCTCGGCTTCATCTAATCTATTGTTGATTCCTTCTAATATATCCTTCATTTCAGTTCTTCATCTCTGACTGGTTCTTTCTTATGTTTCCTCTCTCCATTTTTATGTGTCCTCTCTTTGTTGAAGTTCTCCCTGAGATCACTGAGCATTCTTATAACCAGTGCTTTCTCTGTGTCTCGTAGATTGCTTGTCTCCATTTTGTTAAGTTCTTTTTCTTGGGTTTTGTTCTATTCTTTAATTTGGTTCAAGTTTCTTTGTCTCCCCATTTTGGCTGCTTCCCTATGTTTGTTTCTATGTATTAGGTATAGCTGTTATGTCTCCCAATCTTAGGAGAGCGGTTTTATGTAGTTGGTGTCCTCTGGGGCTCAGTGGAACAGTCTCCCTGGTCACCAGAGCTGGGTACTCCAGATATGTCCCTTGTGTGGGCAGTGTGTGCCCTCCCATTGTAGTTGAGACTTGGTTTCTGTTTGTACATCGATTGGAGAGATTGATCCTCAGTCTGATTTATCGTGACTACAGTGGAGAAAACATGATGCAGGTGCTGACTCTATGAAACAGATTCATTTTATCTGGCCTCTGTTACCTGCCCAGTCTGACCTTCGGGTGTATTATCTTTGGAGGTAGCCAGGTGATGCTCTGGCTGGGTCCCAAGCCCCTCTTAAAGGGGCCCCACCATAGATCAAATTCAGCCACAGGCTGTCCCTGCCTGGGGTTGCCACCTGGCGTAAGCTACCAAGCAATTCATAGATGGTTATTGACCATGCTGGGCTTGGAGGTGCCTCAAGAGGCCAAGCTGTGAAACAAGGCTGGCTGCTGCTAATAATGGGCTTAGGGCTGCTCAGCCAGAGGTACAGGACATGCCAAAGCCAGATGCTGCTGCTTTTGGTTTTATGAAGCTTTGAGAAATTGTAGGAAAATCTGCAGCATAAGCCAACATGGGAGTTTATACAGAAAAGCCACTGGAAGCAACTTGGATGTGCCCAAGAGTTGGGTGGGGCTGGGTCTCCGGAAATCATAAGAGTGAGGCCAAAGAAAGGTGATAGCCAGTTTGATGGACACTCAGATATGGCATCTGCTTATGTCTGCATGCAGAGATAAGGAGGGCTCAACAAAGAAACAGTGGCTTCCACCAGCTTCTCCATCTGGGAGAAAGTGCCCCTCCAGCTCTCACCCTGAAGCCAGACAGCCCATTTCTTCCCCAGATGTCCTTGGCACTTTTTGAGCTGCTGCCTCAGCACTATAGCTCAGTGAGAGTGAGTTTACCAGTGAGTAAGTCTGCTCATAGGCCCTTTAGGAGGATTGCCTGGGACTACAGCTGCACTCCATCTCACTGAGCCACAAACTCTGCTGGTTTTTATATCCAGAAGTTGAGGGGACTTCTCTCCTTGGCTCTGGAACCCTGGACTGGGATGCCTGGTGTGGATTCACACCCTGGGCTGGGTCCACACCAAGCACCCCAGACCAGGATTTCAGAGCTGGTAAGAGAAGTCCCCTCAGCTTCATGGGGGGCAACTTTGGGGGGCACCTCCACAGCCAAGATGGTACTCCCAATTTTTAACAGGTATACACTGGTGCAGGAGCAGCCCATTCTACATCTTTGCTCTTCCCACCAGTCTAAAGGTGGCTTCTTCTGTTTGTCCTTAGTTGTAGGGCTCCTGTTCAGCTAGATTTCAGGTGATTATCAATGATGGGTGTTGTATAGTTTAGTTGTAATTTTGATGTGTTCACTAGAGGAGGTGAGAACAGCATTTACCTACTTTGCTGGCTTGCCTGGAACCCTCTCTAGATTTTATTTTATTTTTTTGCAGTGTTATTTTTTTCTTCAGTTTATTAAGATATTATTGACACACAACTTACATAAGTTTAAGGTGTACAACATGATGATTTTGATACATGTATACATTGCAAAAAGATTGCCACAGTAAGGTTTGTTCTTTAACACTTTTATCCTCACAAAATTACATTTGTGTGTGTGTGTGTGTGTGTGTGTGTGTGTGTGCATTGTGATAACATTTAAGATCTACTCTTAACAACTTTCAAGTATATAATACAGTATTTCAATTATGGTCATTATGCTCTACATCAGGTCCCCCAAACTTACTCATCTTATACCTGGAAGTTTGTTCCTTGACCAGCATCTCCCTATTTTCCATACCTCTGGCCCTTGGCAACCACCATTCTACTATCTATGAGTTTAGCTCTTTTAGATTTCCCATAAGATTGAGATTCCTTAGTGTTATATATTACCTAATAGGCAAAGAATATGATGCATGTATTTAGATTTAGCAATGGGTAAATTACAAAATTATTTTGAAAAGTTCAAAAGTTTCTCTCTCTCTCTCTCTGTGTGTGTGTGTGTGTATTCTTTTTTTCCCCCTGAAATGTATAATGTATAGATGGGCATATTTTACTTTGTGAGGAACTGCCTACTTTCTAATGGCCTCCAGGGCTCCTGCCCTCTCAGCCTTTCCTTCACCCCTGAGGTTTTGCTGCAGCCCATAGTGAACAATGCCCTAGTGCCTTGGAGCATCCCAGACAATGGAGCATGGTTAATGTAACAAGTGCCTAGCACAAAAAGTCATTTTTATCCTTGAGTAATGTTACTGCTATAATGAAATAGGCATTCCTGAAAATCTTGTAATTAGTGTACCATTTACCACAAACGTGAGATAATGTTCCTTATATGTACTGCAGCAGGATAAACTACCTTTTGAAGGATGTATCAGTGTGAGAAATTTATAGACCAAACTCACAGTGTCAAGAATTTGGGGGAAAGTAAAAAGGTATAGGAAGTACAAAAGCATTTCCTCCAATAAGTCTAACAATAAAAATAAATTAAAAAACAACAACAACAAAGCATTTCCTATTCTTTATTCCTCTTTCTTATTTTTAATGCCTTTCCTCATTTCTTTACTTCTGTTTATATTATCAGGCTTTAGGAGTAAACTTAAATCTTTGCCTACTTTTTGTCTAAACTCTGATATCAATCTAATATCTCATAATGCTAAGCATTTTGCAGGATTAAGGTATATCATTTTCCACAGTAACAAATTTAGTGAGGAGATCAAACAAATAAATGCATAGACCATTATATGAGAAACAGAACAGGAAGCACAAATTGAAAGCTGTTATACTAATTTGCTAATTATTTTTAGATATTTTTCTTTTAAAATATTGATATTTTAAATTAATATTTTCATATTAATTTATACATTTATGATTTGATATTATTGTGTGTGTGTGTGTGTTTGAGTATGAGTTTATTATACTCAGAGCCCATCCTTTTTCTTGCAGAGCACATATCCTATTGCTTTCCTTAGCTCCAATGGAGACTTTAGTAAACTTAGTATGTGTCTCAAGAAGCTCTAAGACGCTGACTGATATCAATGTTGCAGCATTCATCAGGTAACTGGTTGCCAAAAAAGAACACTGCATTATTAAAGAACAGAGAGGAATAAATTGAAACAAATGTCAAGGTTTTTAGTTTTTTTTTATTTTTTTCCTTCATACGTGAAGTGGAATCACGGAGGTGATAAACTCTTCCCTTAGTTACAGTCTTTTCTCCTCTGCTACCCTCATCAGAATCACCTGAAGGGAATACCTAATAAGAGTTCGTCTGCCATCTATTGTACTTGATAAAAAGACTGCCTAGATATCAAAGGCAACAAGTTATCCTCACCTGCGAAGATCATAATAGAGCATATTTGTGTAGTTTTTTGCATTTTGTGATTTTTCCACATTGGCTTATGGAAGTTGGAAAGCTGATTTTGCTCTCCTAATTCTAAACTGACAAGAGGTAGATTGTGTTTTAATGACCCCACAGAAGGAAGGGTTCTCATTTTCAGAGAATTCTTTTGAAACACAAATTGGATCCGCCAGCAGGGGGCGAGCATTAGCCACAAGAAAGACTCAGATAGACATCAGCTTTATAGAGGCAAACAAGCTTACTCTATCTTAGGTAATACACAGTTATAATTAATAACTTTGCGGACCTTATTTTTAAAGGTTTCAGATTTTAAATTATACTTTTTTTTGTTATATGAAGACCCTCAACTGATATCTTCGTAGTTCACCAAAATTATACCCAACTTTTTTTTTGTAAACGTTCTTTTAAATTTGAGGGAAAACAGACTGGCTAACAGAACGCACAATGCTTTGAATTAAATCAAGCCTGCCTGGGTTTGAGCCCCTGGATGTTGTGTGATAGGAAGCCAATTATATGACTTCTCTGAGCTTTAGTTTCCTGGAAATGGGGGTGATAAGGGTATTTACTTCATTGTGTTGTTGAGAGACTTGAATGAGATACTACACGTAAAGGATTTCACTGTATCAGCCACAAGGTAAATTCCTGGTATAGTATATCACTACTAATGAGTACAGATTCAGGGAAAGAATAGACACACAAAAATAGTAATAATACCCATTAGAGAAGCCCTGGTAAGACTGAATTTAGGAAGGTTTGTTATAGGATGAGTCTGCAGAACTGAAGGACGAATGAGAAGCTCAAGGAAGTCTGATGCATATTTCAGTTAGCAGAGGTGAATCCACAGGAGGACAGAGCCAATGACTAAAGTGAATGGTTCACAAACCTAGAATGACTAAAAATTGTCAGGGGAATTGAGTGCTGCACATGGAAATGGAAATAAAACAAGCTGGATGGTTTTATATCCAGAAACATAATTTATAGTCAAGCAATTGTGTCAAGATCGAAGGTTCTTTTTTTTTTTCTTTTTTGCATCTATTTTAGCACTCAAGTTCTTTCTGGCAGGATTCAGTGAAGAACGTATCTTTTGGAGTTTGGCAAATCACAAACAGGCCCATCTGTTCTGGAAGGAAATAGTCTTTCCTCATTGCTCTTTTACAGATTGGAGGCTTGACAGATGAAAGATGTGAGCTTTGCGGAGAAAAACTGGGTTACAATGGCAGGAAAAAACCAGAAAGGACCAACACGTTTATGGAGTAGCATGAGCACTGAGACATCTCACGGGAACAACTGTATCTACCTCTTTATCCTGAACTGTGTATTCAGGGGACCATCAAATTGCACAGCTTGATAAAAAGGATTTGAGAGCAAATTAACAATTTTGCGGGTAAGTTCGTCTACTTGCTGAGGAGTCAATATGGTTAATCTGTCTCTCTAAATCCTGAACACTTTGTAAAAGTTGTATTGTAAATCTAAGAATTACTTAAGTCTAAGAATTTAGCACAAACACTGTATTTTTACAGCTATTTATACAGAGCAATCCCTATGGGTATCTATGGAAAGTAGATAAAAATGGTCTTTCTTCAAATAACAACTGAGTATTCTCTGCACTCTGAGGTCATATAATGCATCTCAATCAGGCAAAATAAATTTGGAAGTGATGCTTAGGTGTTCTTCTGAGGTATTTAAATGCAAATATAAACAAAAGAGGCCTGAATACTTATGTGAGTCAGCAACTTGCCGCATTAACCCAAGGCTTCTCTGTTATTATTAAAGATGATAACATGAAATGCCATACTTTTCTAAAACTCCAAGTTGTGTTAGAAATGGCGTCTCATCTAGAGTCAGCACCAGGTGAAGCTATGACAAGCAACCAGCAAACTGATAACCCTTTGGCACCTCAGAGGCTCGGATGGCAGCCAGTGTAACTGGTGGAGGATAGTAGCACAGCTTAAAGTCATGTTGTCAGCCACAATCATACTCACATATAACATGCTAAGATGATTTCTGAATTTCCATGCTTTCTGGATGGCACCTAGGAAAAGACTCCCCCCACCCCCAGTGGTGGAGGTGCATTTGTGATTTATAGTACTGCTGTCATCATATAGCTGGTATCAAGATTTTTCTATGTGCAGCTTGTTAAATATTACATCAGGACTCTCCAAAGTCATGTCTCATAGTGTTTATATACATTTTATGATCTTCTTAATTCTGAGATGGTTTTGGTATGTCCTGACCCCAGATGTACCTCTTTTAAGCAAGAAAATGCGATTATACCAGAAAGTAATGCTAATCATCTTACATGTTCTCTATATGATTATGCTAATAAACTCCAAATAATTTTTATTTGTAAAGATATAGAAATATTTGATACATTACACTCAAAGGACAGCCCTAAACAGTTTTGTTTTGTTTTTTTACAATGGAATCATTAGGCATAAGATGAGTTGAATTGTGTTTTATTATGTAAAATTTTAAACATAAAAAAGTAGGCATATTATTATAATGAACTCCCCATGTGCCTGTCAACTTGCTTCAATTGGTTATGAATCCATGACCACTTTTTTATTTATACCCCTTTTCATGTCTCTGCAGCCTAATTTAAGGCAAATCTCAGATACCACATCATTTTACCCTTAAAATATTTCATCATACATCTTTAAAATATTTGAGCTCTTTTAAACACAACTTTCCGCAGCTTCATAAATTAGCAATGGTTTTCTGATACCATTGAATATGCATTTGGATGTTTAAATTTCCAATTATCTCAAACATTTTCTCTCTTCTTTCTCTTTCTCTTCCTCCTTTCTCCTTTTTTTCTTCTCACTTTTTATCAGAATCCAAAAACTAAATATTAAATTTGTTATATCTTTTAAGTGTATTTTAATCTATACATTCTCCATCTCTTTTTCTTCTTTTGAAATGTATTTGTTTAAGAAATTGTTGAAGGGTTACTTGCTTTGTAGAGTTCCCACATTCTAGATTTTGTTGATCAGATCCCTGTGGCATAGTTAACACATTCTATGATTTATATGAGGGGCGTCCCGAAAAATTCCAGCCATAAATGCCTCTATTTTGCCAAGGTTATGACACCTTACCAAGTTGTTTGTACAATGCTGCCAACGTAAGCAATGGTGGTAAGTTTGTGAATTTTATTGTTAGATTTTGGGTATGGTGACAGCTCTGATGGCCATTCCAGAAAAAGAGTTCCAAAATTGTTTTGAAGGGCGGACTAGGTGCTGGCATCAGTGCACAGCTTCCCAAGGGGAGTACTTCGAAGGTGACCATAGTGATATTCAACAATGAGGCATATAGCACTTTTTCTAGGATGAGTTCTTGAAATTAATTGTCGGACCTTGTATTATGTGGCTGGATACTTTCCCCAAAGCCCTCGTATTTCCCAAAAATCAGTAGTTGAATCTATTGATTTGATTAGGCTCAGGTTCAGTCTTCTTTGGTAGGACTATTTCATAGGTGGTTGTATATATTTTTCCATAGGAAGGCACATATCTGTCTCTCTTTTTGTGATGTTAATAATTGTTGATACTCAACAAAACCAGCTTCTTATGCCATTCCTTAGGATGAGACACACGAATAGTATTCCTGTAGTTTTTGTATGTGTAAAGCACTCTGTACTCTTTATCCTTGAAAGTAATTTTGTCTGTCAAATTTATAGCTTATATTTTCTTTTCTTAAGTATTTTAATTGTGTCACTCTATTGCTTTCTGGCACAAAATGTCAAAAAGTCTGAAAACAAACTGATTATATATTTTCTTACAAGTAACTTGATCTTTTTGTCTGGACATCCAAATCATTTGCTAGAATATGTGCTGGCATTGGTCTTTATGGATTAATTTTGCCAGGCATGCAGTATACCCTCTCAAAACATTATTTCAAATATTTTTGTTGTGGTCGTTTTGTTGCTGTCTTCAGACAGCAACAAAGTTTTTACTATTTTTTTCTTCTTCAGAATCTCCTGTTACATGTGCTAGATTTTCTTCGCCTAACATTTATAGTTGTCATTTTGTATTGAATTTTTAAACTATCTTATATGTTTTTTTCTTAAGAATTTTATTTACCCTTTTACTTCTATTTCTCTTATGGTAATATCAGTTGTGTTTATAAATGTTGTGTTATTTTATTTCTGAAAGAACTTTGCTTTTATTTCTATATTCTTGAATTCTATCACCTTATTTACAATTCTAACTTTTGTTATTCTTTCATATCTTATATTATTATCTTAACATTTTAAGCTTTTTTTTGAAATATTAAGTTACCTCTTTTTAAAACCTGTTTTGTGGGCTTGTGTTTAGGTCATGTTTTTACTTTTTGGAGGGATGTTATTCTACTTCCTCTCTCTCTCTCTCCTCGTGTGTGTGTGTGTGTGTGTGTGTGTGTGTGTGTGTGTTTGTGTGTGTGTGTGTGTGTGTGTGTGTGTGCATTTAACAACTTTATGTGGGGTTTGATGTGTTTCTTTTCTCTTCTTCACTTTTCATGAAATTAGTTTTCAAGACCATAGTTTTGCAATCGTTTTGAGTTAAAGCATGTGACTGCTCTTCTCAAATGACCCATTGTACTTCCAAGTGGGTACCTTTGTTTATCTTTGGGTTCTGCTATTCTCAAGTCTTCTCCATTACTTGTTGTGGTCTTTTGTTTCTTCTCATACAAAAGCTGATTCCAGGAGGCATCTTATAGCCATTTACATTTTAGGATGAGAGTATCTTGTCAACTCTTTTTGTTTATTGGTGGTCTGCGCATTTTGGTTTTGCTACCATAGCTACTCTGTGTAGTTTTAGGTGGTATTCCCGTGAACTAGTATTGAAGGACAGCTTTTATCATGCAGATTAAGACAGTGGCAGGAGGGAAAAGGGAAGCATAAATTATATTAAGGTCTTTTGCTTTTTGCTGTAATTATATTGCCTTTCTTGAATGTAAATAACTATATTTGGTCCAAGCCAGTTTGTTGAAATCGGTTTGGTGGTTTTGTGTAGAGGGTAGCAATATGAAACAGTATCCATTGTGATGGGTTGTTGAGAAAAAATAATTATCTGTGGATCCTGTAAGGGTTTTTGTTCTTAAATAGGTAGCTTCACATTTTTCCCCTGTGACCTCTGTATCTCAAGATATTTTGTGTATTTAACTTGGAGAAGTTACTAAGAACCAACAACCATACTTGGATTTAGGTTTGTCAATGTCCCCCGTGCATAATGAGGGGTGTCTCTGATGGTAAAATGAGATTGTTCCCATGTCTTTGGAGACATCAGTCTACATAGAAAGAGGGAAAAAATATATTGATACTTGTGCTCTGAGTCAGAGAGGAAGGTGGCCCAACTCATTGCATGTGAGAGGTTAACGTAGAGAGGAGGCTTACATTATGCCGTATTATAGAAGTTAATTTCTCTAGGTAATTCCAGTGGATTCTGATTGTTTCTGTGAGAACTGACTTATAAATGAATTTTAAAATTCATCTCACTGTTGCTATTAGTGAATTGGGCAGGGGCTCTAGCTATTGCAAGGCTTCTCTTGATCTAGGATACCGGTAGGAACAGTGGAAATATAGAATATACCAAGTACTTAACAGGGCGAGGAAGAACACTGGGAACAAAGTGAGGGAAGCAGATATAGCCAGGACATTGGGTAACAAAGGAAAGATGGTCTTAGCGTAGTAATTGAAACTCTAAGGGAGGAGCTTTTGGAATAAGAGCCTATGAACCAACAATAGCCCACAGAAGCCACTGATACTGAGGAGAAGCATCACCCAAAAGGATGTTGGACTAAGGAAAGATCCTAAGTCCCAGGACCCCAGAAGGTCCTATGTTTGGGTCTCCCCAGGAGAAAAGAGGAGGCAGTCCTCTTTTTGAGCTTTATCGCAGGAATCAAAGCTGGTGGCCAGTAAACTGCAAAGAACCTATAGCTTTATTTATGTTTTGCATGAAGATTGTCTTAAAATTGCAAATTTTTTACACAGAGTTTCAAATTTCTATCTTATTTAGAAAAAACACACAGATTTCGTTGTCTGGCACTCCTCTCATTGAGCAGCTACCCCTTTTACAGAGGTCTGTACTTTGCAGTGTCCTACAGTCCTATCTCTCTGAATTTTAGTACATTCACATGACCTTCCTGACCATTAGAAGTGTTTGTGTTCGCAAATTATGAGAAATATAAGGCACCTCAGGATGGCTTCTCTCCTTAAGGATTTCAGGATCAGGCAGTTTCAGTGTTCGTTATTCTACCTTGAGCAGAAAGTTTTTAAAAGAAACTTTATACTGTTTTCCACAGTGACTGCACCATTTTATGTTTTCACAAACAGTGCACAAGAGTTACAGTTTCTCCATATCTTATCAACACTTGTTTTCTGTGTGTTTTTGTTTTGATAGTGGCCGTCTTAACGGAAGCAAAGTGATATCGCATTGTAGCGTTGCTTTGTGTTTCTCTAATGATTAGTGGTGTGGAGCATATTTTTATATGTTTGCCATTTGTTTGTGTTTCATATTTTTTTGTCATTTGCATATGTTAGCCATTTGTATATCTTCTTTGGTGAAATATCTGTTCAAGTCTTTTGCCCATTTTTAAGTTGGGTTGTTTGGTTTTTAGTTGCTGAGTTATAGGAGTTCTTTATATATTCTGGATATTAACCCCTTAATAGATAAAGACATACAGACCAATGCAGTAGAACAGTGGGCCCAGAAATAAACTCCCACATATATGATCAAATGATCTTTGACAAAAGTGCCAAGACTGCATAATGGAGGAGCAACACTCTTTTTAACAAATGATGTTAAGGAATCTAGATATCTACATGCAAAAGAATGAAGCTGTACCTTCACCTTATACCAAAATGGATTTTCTCAAAAAAGACTGAATGTGAGACCTAAAACTATAAAACTCCTAAAAGAAAACATAGGGAAAAAATTCAAGATGTTTGATTTGGCAGTGATTTCTTGGAAATGACACTAACAGCATAGGCAACAAAAGCAAAAATAGACCAGTAAGACTGCATGAAACTTAAGAACTTCTGAGCTTCAAAGGAAACAATCAATGAGAAGAAAAGTCAACATATAGGATGGGAGAAAGTATTTACAATTAGGAGTGTTTTTAATTTAACATAGGATGATTTATTAATCTAAAAATATCTCCTTTGGAATTTCAAAGCTGTTGGAATTCCAGGTGTTATAAAAGTGTTGTGCTTCTAAGCAAAAAACCTTTCTGCAATTCTTTTAAAAGTACATACCCTCTTTCAAGCTACGTATTTAGAAACTGGTTAAAAATTCATCTATATGAGGAAAACGTTTTATTATCTCCCTTTTAATTCTTATATGATGCTCTCAGATACTATTTCTTTTTACCCCTTCTAGAGGTATGGCATCTCCTCCTCCAGCACCCATTGAAAACAGTAATGGCTGACACTCTTGTCGAGCTCTTCATGTGTATAGTATTTATTCATTCATTATTTTATTTTATTATTAAATTTGTTGGAGTGACATTGGTTAGTAAAAATGTACAGGTTTCAAGTATTTAATTCTATAGTGCATCATTTGTATTGTTGCTTTGTGTGCTCCCCACCCAGAGTCAGTTCTTGCATTACTATATATTTGACCCTCTCTCCCCCCACTACTATTTTTCTCCCTCCTTACCCTCTGGTAACCACTAACCTATTGTCTGTGTTTATGGCATTTTATTTCTTTGTCTTGTTCCTTTGTTGCTTTCAGTTTTTTTCTTTATATTTTTTGATGCATTTAATCCTCACAACAAACACATTAGTGGGTAGCAGCTCCTTATTGCCCCTCATTTTATAAATGTCCCATAAATAAATATTACCAACTGAACTTAAGTGCTATCATGATTATTCTAAAAAGATCATGGGTTCCCCTTAACTTCCTCTTTCTCCCATGTGATGCATTTCATTAATTTACAACGTAGAGTTGATTTCTTATAGAGCCTTTTCTCAATAGACTAGCCAAAATAACCAAATGTTGATGAAGAAGAAATGAAAAAGGGCAAACACCTGGAAAATGAAGGACTCTGAAGACCAGCTTCATTTAGTTCACAGATGACCTCGAGTCAGCTTTTCTGATCGTTGTTTGAGGGCCTTTCTCCCTGGCTTTAAACCAGGCAGCAGGATTTTGATTTTGTTTGTACCCTTCCAGGCTCTGCAGAGTGTGTAAATGCACTCTCTTGAGACAACAGTCAGGAAATTGAGCAGAATAGAAAATTCCATGAACAGGAAAAATATAATGTCTGATCATATTAACAATAATAGTCTAGGACATGTACAAAGCATGAAGAAGTCAAGACCATAATTCTTTGAATTGGTCTAAAATACTTGCATCGAAAATAGATCCACTTAGAGCATTTTATTTAAGTTAAGTGGAAATAACTTTTAGTATGAGGCGTGAGCTTTTGCTTGTAACCAGAAACTGCACAATTAAAATTTCATTAGTGCCAAATATAGTTTTTAAAAACCTGTTAGATAAAGTATCTATCTCTACAAAGTTTGAATCTATGCAGAGTCTGGTCAATAACAATTCTCACCTGGTGAGCATGGAGCTTGTATTAAGTTCATTTTCTCTGCTCTTGGAGTCATCAGCACATATTGAATAACTCCTGAAATGCTGGAAGTAATATGATTCAAAATTAGACCCTTTATCTTCTCAAGAGAGGAAAAGAGATCATTGCTGGTTTTTTGAAGAAAGAAAAACTCAAGAATCATTAATTTATCACTGTGTACGTAAATATTTTATTTGAGACATTTATTCCTTCTGATATTTAACGATATATCTCAATTTATATATGAACTTTATTGCCAAGCAGGTAAAAATATCTAGTGAACATAAAATATTTAGCAAGCAATTATAAACCATTAAAAGGATAATATTTACTCTTTGTCAAACTATAATATGTTGTGATTTGCATTTGGAAATCCATACAGCATGGAAAAGGAAAAAAAATGCACATATTGAGCACATAGTACATACAAACACAGGAAACTGAGGCTCAGGGAAGTTACAAAACTGGTATAAGACTATAATAGGGAGAAGCAGCTGAGCTATGAATCAAAGATAGGCCCTTTGGCATTCTAAAACTTTGATTAAAATATTATTAATATTAAAAAAAATCACTCCTGAAAACTTTCCCACAATGAATGGAGAGCAAGCTAGTAATAGTAGAAAATAATGACAATTATATATAGTAAGAAGTTTGATATGTTTAATTATTACTAGCTAAATTTGCGGTGGAACCAAGTTTTGAAGTCGAAATCTAGTTTCCACCACTGCTCGTTCTCTACAATCGGGTAAGTCACGCAGACTTTCTGAGTCCCTATTTCAACATTTTAGTATGGGCACAATAACAAGACTACTATACTGTCATGCAGTTTTTAAAAGGTAAGTATCAAGTGGGAAAATATGTGTGAAAACACTTGGTAAGGGTGAAACAAACTTCAGACATTTTTATTGTGTTACTGACTCACCACTGTTGAAATGTGTAGTTACAAGGTTTGTTCTGGCGTACATTTATGAGACAGCTGGTGAGAGCTAAGGGTGCCATTTGGACCCAAAAAATAGAACAAAGCTAATTGACTACACGGGGACGCAACCCATGACCTTAGCCTCATTAACTCTATGCTCACTAACTAAACACACTGTTACTAACTCACTCAAACTGCCTTTCATGAGTCTGTCTGGCCTTTGACTGGACACTGGTGATATAAAGATGAATGAACCATGGCTTTTGTCCTCAAGGCCATCACAGTCTAAGAGGGAAAGGCAAGAAGATGAGTAAATGAATAGTTAATGTATTTTATAATAAACTAGTAACAGTTTATAAAAGTGGTAAGAGAGGCACAGAAAAGAGAACTACCAGCACCGACAAGGGGGTATAGAATTCTCATCTTGTTACTGAATTTGTTGAGCCTAAAATGTTTTCTCAAGATTTTTATTAAAATAGAGCTAACATATAGTATTATATTAGTTTCAGGTGTATACAATTGTATTCAACACTTACATACTTAAAGAAGTGACCATCATGGTAAGTCCAGCAACCATGTGACACAGTACCACGCTCTCACAATATTATTGACTCTATTCCCGATGCTGTATATTATTAATACGTCCCCATGACTTTTTTGTTTGAAAATATGAACAGCTTACTCCCCTTCACCTTGCCCCACTTTTTAAATTTTTTAAATTTCAAGTGACTTTCAATATTATTTTATAATAATTTTAGGTGTACAGCATGGTGGTTAGACATTTATGGAATTTAAATGAGCCCCCTGAATAGTCTAGACCCACCTGGCACTATGCATAGTTACTGCCATGTTATTGACTCTCTTCCCTATGCTTTACTTTATATCCCCATGACTGTTTTATAAATACCAATGTGTATTTTTAATGCCTTTACCTTTTCACCCTGCTTCTCAACATCCTCCCACCTATTACCCCAATAAATCTGACACCATAGTTACTACAATATTACTGTCTATATTCCTTATGCTATACTGTACATCCCCATGACTACTGTGTAACAACCAATTTGCACTTCTTAATCCTTTCCCCCTTTTCACTCACCTCCAGCTTCTCTCCTATCTGGCAACCGTTAAAATGTTCTCTGTATCTACAAGTTTGTCTCCATTTTGTTTGTTTGCTTATTTTATTCTTTAGATTCTACTTAAGTGAAACATATGGCATTTGTCTTTCTCCGTCTGATTTACTACGCTGAGCCCAATACCTTCTAGGCCCATCCATGTTTTTGCAGATGGCAAGATTTTTATTTTTTGGCTGAGTGATATTCCATCGTGTGTGTGTATGTATGTGTATGTGTGTGTGTGTGTGTGTGTGTGTGTGTGTGTGTGTTTACACTTCATCTTTATCCATTCATCCATTTACAAAATCCAGGTTGCCTTCATATCTGGGTTAATTGTAGATAATGCTGCAATGAATATTTGGGTGCACACATCCCCTCGAAGTGCATTTCGGGTTTCTTCAGATAAATACCTAAAAGTGGGATTATTAGGTCCTTTCTTTCTTGTTATGGCCTTTGTTTTAAAGTCTATTTTGTCTGGTTTAAGTATTGCTACCCCAGGTTTGTTTGTTTCATTTACATTTTTATTAAATATCTGTTTCTAATTCCTTTACTTTCAGCTGTGTGTGTCTTTCAATTTGAACTGAGTCTCTTGTAGACAGCGTATGTAAAGGTCTTGTTTTCTTATCCATTCAGCTATCCTTTATCTTGATTGGAGCATTTAATTTATTTACATTTAAAGTAATTATTGATAGATATGTAAGTTATTTCTCTTTTTATTATTCATATTTTTATCTTTATTATTTTCATCTTAAAAGAAATCCCTCTAACATTCTTTGTAATTCTGGTTTGGTGTTAATAAACTCCTTGGCTTTTCCTTGACTGGGAAGCTCTTTATCTGTCCTTTGATTCTTACTAATAGCTTTCTGGGTAAAGTAATATTGATTATGGGTCCTTGCTTTTCATCACGTTGAATATTTTGTGCCAATTCCTTCTGGCCTGCAAAGTTTCTGTTGAAAATCATTGGATGATCTAATGAGAGCTCCCTTGTAGGTAACTCACTGCTTTTAAGATTCTTTCTTTGCTTTTCACCTTTGGCATTTTAATTATTTTGTTTCTTGATATGGGCCTTGTTGTGTTCATCTTGTTTGGGACTCTCTGCACCTCCTGGGCTTGTATGTCTATTTCCTTCAACAGGTTAGGGAAGTTTTCTGTCATTATTTCTTCAAATAAGTTTTCAATTCCTTTCTCTCTCTTCTACTTCAATCATATGATGCAAATATTGGTATGCTTGATGTTGTCCCAGAGGCCCCTTAAACTGTCCTAATTCTTTAAAATTCTTTTTTCTTTTTGCTGTTCTGATTGGGAGTTTTCTGCTATCTTATCTTCTAAATCACTGATTCAATCCTCTGCTTCATCTAATGTACTGATGATTCCTTCTAATGTATTCTTTATTTCAGTTATTGTATTCTTCATTTTGGACTGGTCCTTTTTTATGTTTCTATCTCTATTTTCCTGTTTCTTATCTCTTTTTTGAAGTTCTCACTGATAGCATTGAACATCCTTATAACCAGTGTTCAGAACTCTGTGCTTGGTAGATTGCTTATCTCTATTTTGTTTAGTTCTTTTTTTGAAGCTTTGTTTTGTTCTTTTATTTGGTTCAAGTTTCTTTGTCTCCAAATTTTGGCTGATTTCCTGTGTTTCTTCTATGTATTATGTAAGGCTGCTATGTCTCCTGGTCTTGGTAGATTGGTCTTATGTAGTACATGTCCTGTGGGGCCCAATGCCATAGTCTCCCTGGTCATCAAAGCCAGGTACTCCAGGTATGTTTCTTATGTGGGTTGTGTGTACCCTCCTATTGTAGTTGAGCTGTGGTTGCTGTTTGCATGTCAATGAAAGGGATTGCCCCTCAGGCTGATTGGTTATGAGGACTGGCTGTGACTACTGTGAAGGAGCTGTGGTGCAGGAGCTGACCCTGTTGAGAAAAATTTGCTTTAGCAGGGCACTGGTGCCTGTCCAGTCTGCCTTTGTGTGTGTCATCCCTGGAGGCAGCTGGGTTATGCTCCAGCTGGATCTGAAGCTGGCCTTGGGATGTGCCAGCCCTGGGGCCTCCTGGGAGAGACCCCACCACAGGCCATGTTCAGCCACAGCCTGTGCCCTGCTCAGGGCCATCTGGCATGAGCCACAAAGCAATCTGCAGATGGCCGCCACTTACACTGGGCTTGGAGTTGCCTTGAGAGGCCAAGCTACAAACCAAGGCCAGCTGTCACCAATGTAGGGCTTAGGGCTGCTCAGTCAGAAGTACCAGACATATCAAAACCAGATGCTGCTTAGCTGGTTGATGGTGTCACAGATATGGCCGCAGCCTACGTCTCTATGCTGGTAGCAGGGGAGCGCTCAACAAAGAAACAATGGCTTTTGTCAGCTCTTCCACCCAGGAGAAAGCTCTGCCATCCAGGAGAAACCTCCATCCCATGCCTTGAAGCCAGGCAATTTACTTTCTCTCTGTATATCCCTGGTGCCTTTCAAGCAGCTGCTCCAGAACTGGAGCTCAGAGTGAGTGTATCTGTCAACAAGTATGTCCATGTATGGGACCTTTATCAGAAGCTCCTGAGACTGCAGCCACCCTCATCTCACTCAGCCACAATATCTGCTGTTTTTCATAGCCAGAAGTTATGGGCACTGGAACCCCAGACTGGGGATCCTGGTGTATGACTGGGGCCTGCCCCTTTCTCCTCCAGCAGGAATCTTGGCAGCTGATTTTTATCCCTCCTGATTTTTAATGGTCCCACATGGGTGTAGGACCAGCCACTTCTGTGAATCTGCCCCTCCCACCGGTCTCGAGGTGGCTTCTTCTGTATGTCCTTAGTTGTAGGGCTTCAGTTCAGCTAGATTTCAGGTGATTCTCAATGGTGGTTGTTCTATGGTTTAGTTGTAATTTTGATGTGATTGTTAGAGGAGGTAAGCCATTTAGCCACTCAGCCATCTGGATCAGAATTTTCTGAACCATAAACATTTAGTTGCATTTATATTCATGTATTAAATACTCAATTTCCAAAGATATAATTCTCTTTTCTTTCTTTCTATTTTTTCTTTCCTGTTTTCATTAAAAATATGTTATTTTTTTTTTTTACTTAACCAATGAACATTTATTATCTAACTGTTTCTGTGGGTCAGAAATTCAGAAATAGCTCAGGTGGTTTCAATCAGCATGTCATCAGGTGCTGTAGTCATCTCAAAGCTTAGACGTGATTAGAAAATTAGCTTCTAAAATGGCCTATACACGTGACTATTGGTACTGTGTTTCAGTTCCTAGCTGGCTGTGGCTAGTAACCTTAATTCCTTGCCCTGTGTGCTTCCTCCTAGGCTGCTTGTGGATCCTTATGACATGGCAGCTAACTTTCCCCAGTAAGCAAACCAAGAGAGTAGGCAAGGAGAAATCTGTAGTAACTTGTATAACCTAGTCTCCAAAATTATACACTGCTACTTCTGCTTGAAAGTATAATTTTTAAGTAACCCATAATTTAATGAAAAGCCTTAATTTAAGCATAGAAGTGTGTTCTTTACTGTTATGAAATCAACATTTTGCAAATCTTTTCAAATTGCATTGGATGGTTTATTCCCAAATATTTGTTCTCCTATTCATTATTCAGTTATACAGAGCTAGAAAAACCAACTTGCTATTTTAGATGTAATCATGTTTTTGTCGTCAGTTATCTTGACAGTTAGTCCATCACCAATTCATTTGAATGAATTTAGAGAGCCAAAGCCAGTCACAGTTTTTTTTTTTTTAAGTGAAGTACAGTGATTGGTTACCAGTTCCCTGAATAAAGAGTGAGTTCTCTTACACAGCTGAGAATACAATTCAATGTACACAAGGTCAATTTATGCTTTTTCAAGAATTCCTCTGTGCTTTAGTTTAAACCAAGTGCATAGGCAGTAACAGAATTATGCAAGCAAGACCCTTTTACTTGACCCCTTTGGTTTAGTCAAGTTTTACTACCAATAAAAAATGACCAGGGACCCAGACATTTGCTATTCTCCCACCTGAACCATAAATAAAACAAATGATCTGGCCCAATTTATGTTGTAAGATATGGGAGGTGAATGGTACCCTAGAGGTTTTATTCCTCCTAAAATCAGTGTTGAAATATTTAGAGGACAAGTGGTCTTACTGCCTTAATCAATCAATCTGTAAGCTTTGGGGCATGTTTCTATGTGTTGTCTATATAAGTGTATTTATTTCCTATCCTGTGTTGTTTAATGTTACTAATCTAAGAATCTGAAAAGCTTTTTGTAGAAATAGAAAGTGTTTTATTGATGAGAATGTGTAGGACTTTGATTGATGTATTCATAGCATTGTGATTATACGTTATTCAAATCAAGTACTCAGCAGGTGAAAACTACCCCTCAAGAACCAATTAAGTTCTGTTAGGGATTTTGGTGTCCCTGCACATCAATAAAGTCATAAAGCTCTGTCCCTATCTCCAGTAGTGGCATATTTTATTAGAAGCCCATGTCCTTCAGATACATGGTTCCTGTCACTTTTAGAAGTAAACAATTTCCATTTTGAAATATATAACCAGAATCCTGATGATTGGACCTGAGTAGTGCATGTATCAGAACACCCTTTCATCCCTGACCCCTACCCCTGCTTTGGAACTTTCATGACACATTACTTCTTAAAAATAAAAAGTGGTGATCACCATCCCTGATTTACTTGCTCTATGGGAGTATTTGAATTAGAGCAATGTTTTCACGTCTGTTGCCATTACACAACATACACATTTTGAAGACTACTCAGGGTTAGAATAATCTTACCAGTGTTTATATCTATAGGTTTAAATATTTAGATCACTGACATTGTATCCCAATTTACTGAGAACTTACATATGCATATATTGCACTATTCTTGGTGCTGGGGGCGTCAGCCGAACACAGCTTCAGCACTTTGTTTTGGGTATTGCTCTCAAAAAAAAGAAGACGGAATACATGTTTGAATAGGTGCTCCTTTCTCTGT
>PVJL010003987.1:38664-141865 GCA_004026885.1 Lyroderma lyra
GGGGGGGGGGGGGGTCACACTGCCCCAGTGTTTGCCAGCTGATGAAACTCATTAGACCTTGAGCAGCTGCTCAAGTCCATTAACAGTCACTTAAGCAGCAGGTTGAGGAAGCTGGGCTGTTAGGAGCTAAAGGTGGGGCTGACAGTGGGGAATAGAAGGGTACAGCTACCAGTGCCTGGCACACATAGTGTGTTAAATTTGAGGACGATTTTTTTAATCCTAGAGATATTTATTGGGTTTCACATATAGTAGGTGAGATGTGTTTTGCCACAACTTTTGCCAAACTGTTTTTTTTCTGACAACTATTATATGTTAAATATTTAGGTAGTCAATTGTAGAGTTGGTTAAGGCATATTCATCCTTACATGTACCAGAAAGTGACATACAAATCGAGGTAGATGCTTCTTACGCTTGTATCAGCTGATAGTTGACTGCCCTTCAGTTCTGGAAATATCTTCCTAGTTTCTACAAAGCAAAGAAAAGTGAATAAAAGTAAGCCAGGAGACCAGATGCAGTTTAAAACCTACGAATTATTCCAGGAGTTGAGCTCTAAAGTTCTATTTTAAGATTCAGTAGTTTTGTTGTTGTTGTTGTTGTTTCAACAGCAGGGTTAGAAGACAGAAAAGGCTTTATTGGTGAGAAGTGGGAGCTGTTACTCCCCTCAGCTCCTCTACTCAGAAAAACAAAAAGGAAGTATGCCCATTCAATTCCTAGCCAGTTCTTTAAAATACTAACTTCAAATGGGAAGACGTTATTTCTAAGTGAAAAGCCAAATCTTTTTATTGCTTTCTTTCCCAACATTTCTGACTGGGATTGTGTGTGTGTGTGTGTGTGTGTGTGTGTGTGTCTTTAATTCAGAATTTTGTGGAATCACCTCAAATGGCTTTCCACACGTTAAAAAGAAGAAGAAAACCACCCGGGATGAAATATCAGCATCTCTGACTTAAGTACGGGTCCTGTTGGCTGCTCTCTGCGACTAATTGGGAATTATACAGTGTGCAGTGTGCTTTTCATGATTCCAACCACAACCAACTATATTTAAACCAGTAATTATTGCATTATCCGTGTTATCAAACGCGCCTAGTAGAACTGGCCATGGGATCACGTCCTAGGTCATCACTCAGTGAGGCTGAGGAAGGTCCCGGCATCCAGGCGTTTTCCCAGGGGTGAGGCTGCGCCCCACACAGTGTTACTTGTCAGTGCGGCGGTGACGGTCACACCTGGCCGAGGCCACAGTGCATCTTCCGCGAGCAAGGGCTGTGGCTCAGCCTGGAGGAGCCCTGTGTGCAGCAGCGGCGGTGGCCGCGGAGGAAGCCCGTGCTCGGGGCAGGGGGCCGGCGGCCGCGGCGTCAGTGCTGCATTGCCCGGCCGCGCCGCGGGAAGTTCCCCGCACGCACTCGGCCGCGCTGCTCCTCATCCTCAATTGTTGGTGAGCCTCGGCGCTCGTCAACGCACGGAAGGCAGACCATTTTGCTCCCTTAGAGACAGGGATGAGAAATGAGCTGCCGGAGGAATCTGGCAGTGAGGAGACGGAAAGGCAGTTCGGTGCCAGCGGCTAAGTTGTGACATCGCTGTGCAGGCTGCCCGGGGAGCACGGTGGAATTGACGAGAGCAGACGCCGCTGTAGACCAAAGGCACGCCTGATTGCACTTGCACTTGGGTCTGACTGCTGGGACGCAGCCCCCGCTCCTGCTCCAACTCTGTGGCTGCATAAAGGAAAGGAGACTAGAAACAGGATCACAAGTGGCATTCCTGAAAGGAAAACACACACACCCCAAAAGGAGGGGAGGAACAGCCCAGCTGGTGTGTACATTTTTTTTTTTTAAAGGAGAATCCCTCAGGTATGTTCTCGTTTCCCGGTATGCGCTGCCTCGTCTGCATGTGGTTTTTGTGTCTGTCTTTTCTTGTTGGTAATTTTTGTTTGCACTTTGAAACACAACCATGGGGTCCTTCTAGGGTAGTTGATGCATTTGTAAACGCTCAGTTCTCCTGTGTTTATCATACGGTTCTGTTAAGAGTCACAGACTTCTTCTCAGTTATTGCTTTATTTTAAATGCAGAATGATAAATGATTGCTTTGTTTTTGCTCAACTTTCAGGGGAATATCTGTTTACAGACAAACAGAGCTGGGATAAAAGGCTAGGAAAATTTCTAATCCCTTGGGATTTAGGGGGCGGGGGAGGAAATTACAGCCAAACAGAAAAACAAAAGTTGAGGGCTTCTAGGAAGGGGCTAAAAGCCAAGATGTCATTGTGTTGCCCAAGTGTTTTTCCAGCTCAGACTCCAGTCTGGAGCAAATTGAGCTTTCCCGATGGTTCTGCATTTCGCCCTCTTGAACAATTCCTTCAGATGAAGATCCTGCAGATTTGCTTTCGAGATGAGTTGCTTAAATTGTATACTTGGTTCTGTTTTACAATTGTTCTGTGATGTCTAAGGAGGCAGTCTAAAAAAATCTCTTTTCTCCAACAGCTTGAGTGAACCCTAACTTCTGCAATTACATCATCGATATACTTGTATAATAAAGAGAGAGACAGATATGGAAACAGTAGTAACGTTGGCTTTCTTTAGGACCTAGTTTGAGATGACAAAGCTTAAAGTCCATTTTTCTTATTGGGCTTTTAAAGAGAAAAAGGAAAGAGGTGGGTGGGTAACACATAAAGACGAACTTTTAGAAATACTCTGCATTTCTTATAAAAAATGGTAAGAAGATACGTGTGTCTCATTTTTTAATTAATAATAAATATAGTACTTTGAGAATAATCTCGCTGTCTTTTGCACTTCAATACATTATTTTTATAAGGGTGGATGAAATGGGCAGAGATTAAATGTACATGTAATTAAATAAGCTGTACAGGAGGGAGGAAACAAGAGAATGAGGAAGTTTGCTACTGTTTTGTATGTATCAAAATACTTTCTAGATTTTTACAAGTGTCTGACTAATTCAAAGGGTTAATACCAAAGCTCTTGGACCCTGACTTTTAATTACTGTTGGTCCTACTTTCTTATGAGTTAAAGGTCCAAAACAGTCATGGAATATAGGTAAATAAGATTTAAATGATAATTTGTGAATACTGGCAAGTAAGTCATCACCCTGCTCTTTTAAAACTAAAACCTCAGTTTTTACCAAATGGTTGCTCTGAGGTGTGCCGTACAACAAGTTAGACAATCATTTGTTTCAAAATGTCACACATTACTGTAATAACGACAGTGTCACAATGTGTAAATAACTATACGCAATTGCTGGGCCAGAAGAATGATTTGGAAGATGGGCAAAGAGTCGAGTTTACATTCATTAGTAGGGTGTGAGAAACATTGTGTATTTCTTCTGTGCTGACATCTTGTCTGAGGAGGGGTTATAATATCTGTAGATGAAGTACTGTAGCAATGATACAATGGTAATTTAGTGAATCCATTAAATGATTGTTTTTCAAACTAATGCATAAATTGAGCTAAGATTATTTTAAAGAATATTTGAAACACTCATATACAAAGGTGCCCTTTCAAACCACAGTGAGATTCTTTTGAGAAAGTAATTTCAATGGAATTATGCCTTCGATTTGAATCAGGTATGGGGTTTTTTTCTTAGCATTTGATTATTTTTTGTTAGACTTCCATCATAGAAATTTGGAATCTTCTTCTAGAAATTGTCATCTCCATGTGCTTGGGTAAATCCATGCCCAGGTGAAATATGAGGTAAACATGTTAGATAAGCCTAGAGAATTCACTTTCCGTGTGCTTACTATTAACAAAGTAAATTACTTTCCTTGCTGGGCCATATAGTACCTGTCTATGGTTGCTAGCCTTTGAAGCCGAAGCAAGGAAGTATGTGGTACACAGAACTACTTAAGAACCCATAGATCATTGAAAGCAGATGACAACTGTGATGATTCCCCTTTCAAAGACAAATTATACTGAGTGTGTGTGTGTGTGTGTGTGTGTGTGTTTAAGGGCCGCTGAGAAGGAAATGTTCTTCTTGTCTTTACTGATCTAGGGCAGATGAGGGGTTTTGAATATCAGCACACTTCTGGCATGATAAATCTTTTTCGTGGTGCTCCAGGCACTTTCACTTCTCAGCTAATGCAATACACATATCCTTCTGTGTGTTCTCTGAGCTACTATGCCACCTGTACACTGTCTTCCAGCTTTAGTACTATCAACTTCTGTTATTCATGCTTTCTATCCCAAGCCTTTTACTACATAAAGACTTTCTCCAGAATGTTTGAATCATGGCAATCACCTTCCCAGCTGAGAAAAGTTATTTCAGCTTTTAGTTGGAAATTTTAAAAAATTTAAATACATGCCAAATTTGTTTCTAAAATACACTTTTAGAAACAGGAAGCCACTTTCTAACTATATTATAGTTTATACCTAATGTTAACTTATTTGGTAACATACATTTAAATTAATATCACTCCAGTAATAATTGGAAATTTAAGGAATTAAAGTTGCCTCTCTTGTTGTTGTTGCTGTTGTTATAGATTTTTTCCTGGATCTTAAGTTGTCTGTGCTTGAATGGTTAGACTCAATTTCCCTTCCAGCTCATAAAGGGAGAGGGGTATTAATAGCCCTCTCAGTCTGTAGCTTTTGAGAACGTAGAAGACTGTGCACCCAGTTCTGCGATCGCTGTAGAGACAATGGATGCCACAGCAGGGTTTGCTCCACTTGTAGTCTTTTAAGGCACAGTTGGGAGGACAGCTTGTATTCTGACCTCTAGATCAAAAGTCCTCCAGAGGAGAAGTAGAAATAAAGACACTGAATCATGTCTCCTTTTTTTGTGAAAATGGTTGTCATTCCAGGAGGCATAAATGTTTCCTATCACTTGCATGTCCTAGTTACATTGTACAGTTTAGCCTTAGCACATAAAAATTGTTATAATCTTGATATGGGAATTTTGTGTTATTGTTCCTGCATAGGAAGTTAAGAAACTATTATGTGGAAATAAATGCTGGTTAGCAAGATAGAAACTCTACAATATAAATTCTACTCAGAGTTTTTGAAGTATTGGAAAAGTAATCAGAGAATACGTGTTTTCCTCTCAAGTATTTTCTTGTTTCCCGTAGACTTTCACAAGTCCACTTCAGCCTGTCTCTATCCCCAGCAGCAAGTCATGCATTGGCCCAAGTCCTATATTCAGGGTAAAAACATACTTTGTTTCTGAGCATTCTGGATCTTGAGAATCTGGGTACAATATGTTTTCTTGATAGGCATAAAATGTTTTGCTTGAAAATATTTTGATTCATGTAGTTTGTAAGTTGAAATAACATACTCTAGAAGTAGCTTTTCCAGTCATATTAAATCTAAGGGAAAGAGAAGTAAAGAAAAAGTAGCTATCTGACAGGGATGGCTCCTTCTGTTTTACAGGTTGGAAGAACTGATGACTTAGGCATGATCACTCAGGCATGTTTCTGAGGGAGGGGACATTGTTGACCTGATCAAGGAAATCTGGAGAAAGAACAGATGTGTTTTAAATTATGTCATTCTTGAGTGGCTCATAGCTGAGAAAACATGAACAATTGCTTTGTTTGTCAATGAGGACTATTTAGTAAAAATTACCAATGAGATAAAAAAATAGAGAATTAATACTCGGAGTTCAGCAGGATTCCTTTGCTTTTTGCTGTCTAGTAGAAAATACTGGAATTAGTGAAATCCTGGCTCAGTCTCCAATTGGCTAGGTAGACTCAGGCTGTCATTTTCTAAGCATTGGTTTTCTTATCTATAAAAGAAGACTGTTTGATGCTTGTGAAAACCCTTCTTAGTTCTCAGACTCAGAAATTCTATAAAGTCTACGTAATGTGGAGGGTTGATTCCATTTGAAATGTCACTACGGAATTACTTGACTCTGATTTGCTTCTCCTCAGGGTAGTGGTTTATAAATATAATCTACCTGCCCGATAAGCTGAAGAAGCAGAGTTAATCCTCTTAGAACTTTTAAGGAATTTGTCAACTTGTTTTCCTTTGCACAACTAGGTAATGATAAGTATTGACCTAATCAGATTTCACATTAACTGCATATTTTGTCTAAGACCCTGTATTTGTGAGTCATAAAACATTTGCTGCATCTTTGATAGATGTTGAAATGCTGCCATTTCGCTACAAGAAACAAATGATGTTCAGGTACTTAGCTACTCGCTTTATTAGAGTCATTCCAAATAACAGCTTTATTGAGAGCTTTTAAAAACAAAATGTTTGTATGTACTCCACTTAGTAATTTGATTAGATTTACTCTCTCTCCTTCCAGCTGTGCTTCCTTCTGGATGGACATACTCAAGAGAACATGCTAGCACGAAAAGGATTGTAGGGCTCCCTGATGGCTGAAGGAGCAAGCTTTAGTAGGGAAGCTTCTCAAACCTAAGGAAGGTTTGGTTGACAGGAGGCAAACTATACAGATAAATCTCATGTATGTAAAAATTAAAATTTAGTTGTAGTTACTTTTTAGAAAGTCATCCATAAGATTAGAAGATGATGGTAAATACCAAATAAAATGTCACAATATTACAGGACAGTAATTGAAGAACATCATTTTTAAAATAGTAAATGATAAGACATACTTGTATGAAGCTTGATAAATAAATACAACAAATTACAGTAGATACATACACCAGTTGTTGTCTTTCTCCTTTAAGCCTTGAGTGGAAGCATTCTCTTACTACTCCACCTCCTCTCCTTGAGGGGACTGACATTATGGTCTCACTGAAGTCAAGAGATTTAATTACCCTGATTTTCTCCAAACAGCTTCCTTCTCTGATGTCCTCAGTCTCTCAGGCTGAGATCTCAAGTCGTCCTCCCTGCCTTATTGGTCCTCAGGACCCTTATTCAGTTACTCACCAAGTCTTGTTTTCTCTTTTATATGCCTTTTCACCCACGTCTTCTTCCCTCCTCCTATTGGCTTTACCTTAGTTGAAGTTCTTTTCACCACGACTAGCATACTTCTCTACTGTTCTGATTGTTTTGTCTTTTATGAACCACTCTTCTGAGCATCTGTTCTGCATACTACTGCCAGATTCATTGTCCTAAAAATGATCTGATCATGGCACATGTCATTCCCTACTCAGAAACTTTCAAGGACACCGCAGTGTATATGAAATACATCCAAAACTACTTAGTGTGGCAAAAAACAACTTGTGCCACCTGATCCCAGACTGCCTTTTTAACTTTACTTTATTTGAGTTCCCTACCCAATCTTTGCCTCAATTAGACAGATTTCTTATAGTTTTCTTGAAATTTTATACAGTTCTATAATACCAAGGTATTTGCATAATTAATTTACTAATACATTATATACTTTCTTGTGAGATTTCTCCTTTGGTATTGACCTGTAGTTTAAATGTTATTATTGCAAGTAACTTAAAAAATTCTTAGCAAGAATATAAACCTATTAAGTACCTATGTAAACTCTGGCAAGTTACTTAAAATTTCTATGTCCTCTCAACTTGAAAATCATGGCACCATGAAAAACATTGCTTCACAGAGTCTTCCTGAGGATTTAATGAAATAATATAGATTAATGCCCAAAGAATGCTGGCTATTATTAATTGTAGTTATGTTTATATTCCTCACTGTCTTGCATATAGAAGGTGAATTCTCAGTACACTTGTTTGCCTTTATATTAATTTAAATTCTATAATATTATCAGTTATTAGAGGAAAATAATAAGGGAAGGAGAGAGACTGATATACAAAATAGGAAATAACAAAAATTTTTTAAAAAAAAAGAAAAATCTCAAATGTCTACTGTAACTTAAAGTAGTAATCACCTCAGGAACTACAGTTAGAACAAACTGGAATAGTTTTGGACATCCTATTTTAGATGAAACTAAGGTCCCTGATATTCTAATATTCATAAGTGTGTTTTCATAGTATTATGCGGTAACACATTTTAATGATTTTCTATATTACAGTTGATATGCGTGTCATGAAGACTGTACCACTGTAACATGCTCCTGGACAAAGAAGAGCGATCAGAGTATGACCCTGAATTATTCTCATTGTTTAGAGCTCTGACTTTGGAAGCACTCAGTATCTATGACGGATGCCAGGATCTAGTGGCCCTGCAGCTAACGCATACAACCACTGAAAGGCAGAAGCAGTGTAGCTTTGACAGGGGTGGAAGCTGAACAGTTAATAACAGGGGAGCTGCCCGACTGACTTTATCTAGGTCAGAATCACATCATGGTATAGGTCTCTGTCAGCTTGCTATGGTGTTTGTCTTTCTGTTCTTGATCAGGGGTTTTGAGATTCAATATGACTTTTTCAGTTTGGTGTTTGTAGAGAGGATACTTTCCTCCTAGCTATGTATCCCATATCCTCTCTCACTTCCTTTGATCTAAATCTTCCCCCTTTAACTTTAGCTGACAATGTGGTGGTTCAGTTCTCTTCTGTTTGGTTCTGTAGCACATCCAACCTGTGTCTCCTTTAGTGATTTTTACCACCGTGGCTCCTGCCTTATAGCATGTAGCTCCCAATGGATTCAGCAACAACAACACTCATAAAAAGGAATCCAGGGAATTCCCAGTCATCTTCTATGGTTTTCTAGAAGGAATTCTTGCAGCATCTGTTTATTCCAAGATAGGAGGCAGTGTAGCTGATTACAGACAGGTGCTTCTACCTGTGATATTTTACATTGGAGGACAATGTCCCAAGAAATGGTGAATGAGGAGTGTGAGAAAAACCTTCCTTAAATTCCTGGGTTGAGCTCGAGATCCCTCAATTCCTGAATAATAATGTTAAGAGGAGGAATGTCAGTTAGTTGGGGCATTACATGGTCAACTCTAGAATCTACTGAGAGAAAACTTGGGCTTGGCTTTGCAGATTTTCCTTGTGAGTTTCTAGATTTTATATTACCTTCCTTTTAAGACACTTGACGCTATAAGCCTTAATTAATTTATCTCATAGTTGGTTCCAGTTGTCTGCCCTTCGGAGCCTACTCACAGAATATTATTTGCTGAATGTTGTGTTTGGAATATAAAGCTTTCTTCCATGAAAATGGAGATGATGTTTCTTATAATGCAGAAAATTTTAAAGGTCTACAAGATGTGACACGAATTTCAAATGTCAAATTTAATTAGAATTACAAAGAATTATAGGACTGAGAAAATACCTGTCGAAGTAGTTACAGTTTCTGGATGCCTGCTTTTTAATGGTTTCTCAGTTAATTCACGTATTATCTCACTTTTTGTTGTGAATGCAAGCTCTTAGTTCAGTTATCTAAAATTCCTAGAGGACAAATGATTTACTGAACTGCTTAATACCAGATGAAAATGTACAAAAAAAAAAAAAAAGCCTGTTCATATTTTAATGCAAAAAAATGTGTTACGATATGTCTGTGAATATTAATGAGTGCTAAAACCAAGCAACGTAAAATCTAACAGAGAGGTACTATGAACTCCTGCTTATCAGAAATTCAAACATTAGTGATAATTAATGCATTTGTATCAATAGCTTTAGAAAAAGGATGGCATAATAGATATTTATAGGTGATGATACTACTTACAGATTAAGTTAAAATGTCATCTTATACCTGTGGAATTGTACAATAACAATATACTCATTTTGATGGCATGGAACAAGCTTGTCCAACCCATGGCCCACAGGCTGCATGCGACCCACTACAGCTTTGAATGTGCCTCAACACAAACTTGTAAACTTTGTTAAAACACTATGAAAATTATGCACAGCCCCCTTTTTAGCTCACCAGCTTTCATTAGTGTATTTTATGTGTGACCCAAGACAATTCTCCCAGTGTGGCCCAGGGAAGCCAAAAGGTTGGACACCTCTGGTGAGGAAAATTCCCAAAGATTCTCTTTAGTGCTGTCTGTATTATCAAGTATTAAATTATGTTTTGCATAATTGGTCATTATTAAATACTTTCTATTCATTTGAAATTGATAAGTAGATATTTTGGTGAAATAGGCTTTTCCTATTTAGTTAACACCATGTTAGCAATGAGGGATGGCTGGCTGGGTAATTCAATTCTATTGATTGGTGTGAAAGGTAGTAGAAATGACCTTTTAAAAGTAAGTTAACTCTTGGTGGATTGATTGTTAGTATTCAGGAAAATATTCAGACCCAAGATCACAGACCTGAATCCCAACACATCATTTTGCAAGAAGAAAATAGTTGCTCATAACAAGCAATAGAAAAGCAATTATTGTTTTGCAAAATCCATCTCTTTTCACAGAAAAGTGATTCAAAGCCAGCATCCTACTGAAGAGAAACTAGAGTCTCAACTCTATGCATGAAAGAGAGTACATTTTTTATATTACTGAATACTAGCAGGTTTATCTTAATTACATTTTCCTAAAATTACTACTGACATTTGTCTGAGGGTCCTGAGGACTCTGTAGATGGCTGTGAGAGAAGGTAGGACAGGAGTGTCACAGACAACAGAAGAAAACCAAGCTTGGATTGAAACGTGTCCACAGAATTCACATTTCAGAAATCCCAGGAGACCAAGGTGACTGTGTTTACATTTTCTGTTTTGCTGTGTGCCTTAGGCTGCCTGAGGGACATCTCCTGCACCTTTCTGATTGAGAGGTATGTATCCTGCCTCTTGAGCTGCTGCCTTTGTCCTAATTAGACTAGCTATAAAACACTTGGAGTCTCGGGAATTCCTTCTGGGTTAATTACAGGACTGTGAGCAGCTTTGCAAGGGAAGTAAAACAAGTTCAATTTTATGTAAGATATGTTTGTGTGATTCCCTGTGCAGAGGCCAAAAGGCTGGGCTTTCCAGATATCCCTACCCTTACCATCTAGTCTGGTTTGAATTTCCAGGGCCTGTCCCTGACTGCTGATTTATTCTTCACTAAATTGTGAGCTCCTTGAGGATAAGGATTGTGCCATTGTTGTCTATACTACAGAACTGGTAAAATGTTTACATATATTAGTTGCAGAGCAAGAAAAATATTCTGGAGAATTAAAATAGTTCTGATGGGTTATAATACAGCAGTTTCCTATGTCTGACATTATTAACAACAAAAGATAGCACTTAAAAGAGTTGCTCTTCATATTTTAAAAGAAAGGAGATGACATAGATCATGATGATTGGTCAGAGAGAATATTTCAGGAAGAGAAAATACTTGTGGGACAAAAGGAAATAACAAAGCTGATGTGAATGGAGAGCAAAAAACTGTTTTTGCTGATGTTTAAGATGATTTTGGGTACATTGCAAGGCTCCATAGGAGTGTTTAACAGAGGACCTGCCATCGAACGCTCTTGCATCTATTGGGGGAGGGAAACGTGAGCACAAATTATTATACAAGGAGTGAATTGGGGTATGTTGCAGTAGCAAATATGGGCTAAATAGGAACTACTTAGAAGGAATGAATTACAAGATTCATATAGCAACAATGATAGGTGAGGAGGCAATAAAAGTATATTCTATTTAAGCAAAGAGATAACAAAATGTCTTGGGCTAGAGCAGAGAAAATATGGTGAGGAGTGGGACTGTTGGTAGATCTGAATTTCATGGAGTTGGCATCAAGGAGTCACTTTTAGATGAAAATAGGTGGAAAGAAAATACTACCATTTATTAAAATCACTTGTTTAAGTAACTTTCCCTGTTCATTCTGATCTTACAGAGGGGAGAGACTATTGCTGTTTCACTCAGCATCATATCCCCTTAACCTAGTGCAGGTCACAACACATAGCTTGTACTCAATAAATATTTGTTCGGTGAATGAGTAAAATGTTGTTATTACCATACTATAGGTATTTAAAAAAACTTTTGAATTCTAATCTAAATGTTTAACTAGTTTGATACTTAAATATATCTTTTACTTTTTCATCTTCACTAGCAACCTATTCTATGTAGAAAACCATGAAAGTACTGAGGTTACAAATAATTGTCTTTCAAAGAAGGGACTCATAACCTTATTCGGGAGAGAAGCCACATAGATGTCATGCATGGTGTGAGCAGAACAACACAGACTAAACTGAGCTGTTTCCCTAATGTCAGCATGTTCTTTGACATTTTGGAATTTGTTAAATAAATAGCTGCCCTTCAAATTTGTATCAGATATTTCTCACCTGAACACTACAGCCCAATTTGCATTTATCAATGAAGGCAAGGTTATGCAAACTCAATTATAATCTTGAAAAACTGTCAACAAATTTGGATTAATAAGTACCGCTTAACTGTTTAAAAACAGGCAATCTTTCTTGATTTCTGCCTGAAATAATAGCCGGGTAAGAAATTCAGGAATAAAAATTGAAAAAAATTATTAGTCAAAATAATTTCTAAAGACATCCAGGCAAGGCAAAGTCCTGAAGTTAAAATTATAATTCCTCATGCGTCACCTATTTTGCCATCATATGTATGGATTTCTTCTTTGGCAAATACAGGATTTTGTGTTTTGTTCATTATGCCATGTAAAACTTGTTTGGGTTTTTTGTTTGTTTGTTTTTTACTGTTAAATACAAACACAGCCAAATACAAATGAGAGGGAGGATTATTTATGAATTTGTGTTTATGTGTTCAGGTGTTTATAAGTTTATACACAATGAGGGTTTCCAAAATCTCTGCAAGCTAATATTAATGTAAAATTTTCTAGGGAGCTGAATTCTTTTGTTTTCTAAAATAGTTGTGCTAAATACTTTTGTAAAGCAATTATCAACCCATGCTAACATATATTTTTAGGTTTGAACTTGCTTATAGCGATGCATAACTGGACTCTTTTAAAAACGATGAATAGCATGGTCATTCTGTCTTCCAGTTTAAAAAGAAGCTGTCCTAGATGCTATAACACTTCAATAGCCCTGTGTCTCAGTTTTGGCTGAGATTGTTGGCACTGTCACAACATAGAAATCAGAGTAAGAATTGGGCTGAAGTGTCTGACAGGACTATATTCATGTTTATTTCAGTAACCCTGACTACTATTCTCAAATAGGATAATGAAGTAGGAATTTCTTAATTGGGGAAATACTCATAAAGGAAGAGTAGTCCAGTTTGTCCAAAAGGTAAACAAACCACAACAGCTATGAATATCTCTTGTCTCCTAAACCTTAACACAATTTTCCAACCTATTTTTTTAATCTCTCTCCCTATTAAAACATGCCTGTTTCATGTCTCATTTCCTTACTTATATTTGTGTATAAAAGGCATATTGGAGTCACACCTAAGAGTTATATAATAAAAAATTTTAATTCCTTTATTAAAATTTTTTTCAGTGGTGATAGATGTACGTGTATTTTCTGACAGCCCCTTCCAAAAATTATAAATTTTCTTTTCTATTGCATAAGTGGATTTAAGTTTTACTATTAGTAAAGTATGAACCTTTGGAGAATGAAAAAAATAATTTAAAGAAAAATAAACTAGGTGTGCAAAGTAGTGTTTGGTTATTTGGTAAGATTTTGGGGTCATGAAGTTCTCATGTTTGGAAAACACAAATGAAAACAAACTTTAATCCTCCCCCTGCTCCCTAAATTCTAATGCTTTAATTGTTACTCTAAAATTCTTCCAAAAATTCCAGAAAAATAAATAAACTAGGCTACAACTGTTATTAACATATTTAAGTCATCAGATTCTTTTCTGAACATTGTGGTAGGCCAGGTAAGACCTGAATGATTAGATAACTGAGGCAGAGAAAGGAATCATTAAGTGGGATAGAAACAGTAACTAAAGAGAAGGCTGGATTTTTGGGAACAAAATGTATTTGCTTCACAAACTCTGTATTTTCAGGGCTAGGCATTTCTGTGCCCCTCAGCTCCAAGGCTTGGAACAATGGGCTGAGAGCTCCATTAGATGCTAGAAAACCTTTGATGTAGAATAATGTTCCATATTTGAACACAACTGGGAGATGGACAATCAGCCTTGGAGATGCAATTTCTAATAAAGATTCACCAAGAATGATTTCTTAAGTTCTGTACAATATATGAAATAGAGCCTTTTCAGTAGAATATTTACGGCATTTATGTTATATTTAGTATATACAATAGTATATTTAAATGGGTAATCAGGCAGTTTAAATTCAATTATATTCTTCCTGATAAAGTATGCATTTTTTTCAACTTTGAAGGTTATCTGCATAATACAGTGATATAAGGCAAAGACTTTGGAGTTTCATATCCTGTATTCAGATGTAGAATTACTGCTTTCTATAATTGTAGTATTAGACAAGATGCTTAATTGTGCCAGGCCACAGTTTCTTCTTCTCTGTAACAGAAATAGTATAGTAAAAATTTTAGAGGACTGTTGCCATGATTAATTAGTATCATTTAAAAAATACTCATCATAGTGCGTGGAACAGAGCAAGCAAATATTAAATGGCAAGTATATTATATTATATTAGTGGTAGTAGCATTTTTCACCCATTATCTGTCCCTGCTACATGTGATGTGAAAATAACAATAATATATTTTGTAGATCTGGAGTTTAATAATCTGAAGGTCAAAATTAGAGCATATTCAGAGACAGTATGGAAAAGCTGTTAACTAATTTCTGTGTCAGTCTAGGAACTGAGACTACTTTCAGTTGAGGGTCATTCCTAGAGGTTAACTCAGGGGAATGAATACTGTGGTCCTGAAGGTATCACACTCCAGCATTCATTACAGTTTGCCCTGTGTGCAACTCAAACCCACTTGTTTTATATCGTAAGTTAACATCATCTGGAATAGGTGCTGGTCTCTTTTCTGGGGATAACTTACATGAAGTTTATTGGTATGATCTAGAACCCTCAAGACCATTCTGTTCTCAAGACCACACATACCACATCATCTCCCTCCAATTCCATTTTATATATCCCCTACCTATGTCTAGCACTACTGCTGGTCTAGGTGGCTTCCCTCATGGGGTGACCCAGATTATCAATGCTAAGAGTTCTGAGCCCTTGGTTATTTTCCCATTCTTATCCATTTACCATTATGAACAATTTCCACAGTGGCTTATTTGGGTACCAAACATTTTCCTCCTTGTCCCTATTACATAATTTCAGCCTTTCTCCTAATAATCAGATTTAGTTCCTCCTAACATAAGTCTAAAGTAACCAGATGGCAACCATGTCTTAAGGTTTTATGGTACTTTCACTATGTGTCCTCGTAGAATCAGTCCTGCTCTGGGAACCAGAAGCAATTAGCCCACTGCTCATATCCACTACTGTGAAGTAGTCCCTTTGGTCTAAGATAAAATTATGTGGATGGAGAAATCAAATTTATATCTGGAATTGTGTTGATTCAAGTTAAAATGAAGTACTGCCCCTTTCAGAGTAGAAGTTCAATGTAATCGTTATCAAGTGGCTACTTGATTTTCTTAAAAGATGTTGCATCAGTTCTCAGCATCGGTCACTGTGGCCAGCAGGTTGCATAATCAGCAGCAGAACCTAGATCAGCATTGGTGAATAGGAACCTAGGCTGTTGAATTCATGCATAAGTTCCACCTCAACCACAATTGGTCAAATCATTCTGTTTACTTGCTTATTTATTGCTACTTTCATGTGAGTGCTCTCTGATGAATCTCAACATGCAACACAAAAATTTCACACTTGGAGCCTTTTCCCTTAAAGCCATCCACGTGCTCTTCCCTAGCTCTCCTTGACTCTTACCTTCCAATTTTTCTTTCTACAGGCTCCTGAGAAATTGGCCAGCAATTCACCACTTCCCATGAGTTCACATGTATTCTTACTGTGGGTTACTTCTCTTTCCACACAAAGTGAATGATCAGGTAACCTATGTCAAATTTTGCTCATTGGGAGGATTTTCCTTCACTGCTGTGTTTCAGTGCTATGGTGAGTGGGACTGTGCAGCAGTAGTCCGTTTTCATGCACTCTCACATACTGAGACACTGACCTATGGAGATAACCCATCCATACACTAAATTCAGATTATTTTTTCTTTTTCCCTTAGCTGTCTATAAAGAATATTTTCCAAAGAGGATATAGATATAGATACAGATACAGATATAGATATAGATGATATAGATATAGATATAGATATAGATATAGATATAGATATATAAAACAGTTGACCATTGCAATGCAGGGGTTAGGGGTGCTGACGTGTAACTTTTGACTCCAAAAACCTAGTTATCCTTTGGTATTTGTGAGGTATTGGTTCTAGGACCTCCGAAAGATACCAAAGCCTGAAGATGCTCAAATCTTGTATGTAAAATGGCATAGAGCAATGCCTACATTTGGCCCTCGACATCCATGGCCTCCCAACCATCAAAAACAGTACAAATATTTGTTGGAAAATAGCTACATATAGGTGGACGTGTGCAGTTCAAACCTGTGTTGTTCAAGGGTCAACTGTTCATATTCATTCTCATTCTTTCTTTCTTTCTTGTGAGTGCATACACACACACTGAGGAAGAGACACTAGTGCAATGGATGCCAGAACTCTAGGCCACATACTCACACGGCTTATTTGTGCCCTGTGACCCTCTTCACGCCTGATAATTCCAAACATACCATTTACCTTTCACAGTGGATTTCTTTTGGGCTTAACAAGTCTCATAATTTGGTGAGTTGGACAGAACTTAGCTCATGGTAGGCAATTCTGACAGGATGGTCTATTGATGCCACATATTCAAGTGCTTTATATGCATTTGAATCCAATTGAAGATAGGGATATTTTTTTAATAGTATGTAGAGCTCTACTGCAGATGGCATAAACTTTCTCCAGAATCCCGGGGTCAACATTTGGTTCTCCTATTGGAGCTCACCATAAGTTCCACTAGGCGGCCTTTTACCTCAGATATCTCTGTCTACAGGATCAGAACCATGTCAGCCTTTTGTATCATCAGTATGTGGGTCAGAGTAGTTATTTCCAAGTATGGATTATATTACTTCCAAAATGTGAAGAGGCTACCACACTTTGGGTATGAGAGGCAATAATTTATTTTTTAACTTTGAAGGGGACAGCAGGGTATCTTGTAGACTACTTACCCCTAAAAACTGTGCTGATGTGGGCCTGTGAATCATCATAGTGTTAATATTCTGGAGCTCATGTATCTTAGCAAGGCTATTTTGTTCCCTTTCTTGGCATCATTTTGCTTGCTGGATTCCATTAACAGGGCATCTTCAATGCAGTGAACCAATGTGATATTTTTCAGAATACCTAGATGGTTTAGCTCCTAGTGCATGGTGGGAGAATTAATACGTCCTTCGGGCAAGAGTGCATATTCTTGTCTGCCCCACCTAAATGTGAACTGCTTCTGAACCATCTTCCTGATAAGGCTAGAAAAGAATAAATTTGTCAGTTCAATGGCCATATACCACATATCTGAGGCTATGTTAATTTGCTCTAGCAAAGATATCACACCAGCTGCAATTGGGGTGAATACTTTAAGTTTGTGGTAGTCCACTGTGATCTGCTAGTATCTATCAGGCTTTTGAAGAAGCAAATCTGGTGAACTAAATGAGGTGGATTAAATATGGACTACCACCCTTGCATTATTTAAGTTTTTAAGAGTAGTACTACTCTCCATATTCCCAGGATGTGCTAATGTTTTTTATTTACTTTTCTTGGCCTTCCCTGCTATGATAGCTCTAATCAGGCAGAGTCAATGTAGAGGTTCTGCCAACTACCATGTATGTTTATTCCAATTAAACATTTGAAAACTGAAAAAATTAGCCTTGGTTGAATCCATGGCCCCAAGTAGGTCCCTTTGGTGAAGATTATGCTGACCCAACAACCAATTTTAAACAGTTTTTTAACCTTACACTTTAAACAATGATACTGTCTCATTTCAAATGGTACATATGGTCAGCCTATGTAACCTTGAATTTAGCCCAGTGAGACTAGACTGACCATATGTACCGTTTGAAATGGGACAGATTTGAAATGGAACAGTACCGTTATTTTCTGTCCCATTTAAAATGGGATATCTGGTCAGCCCAATGAAGGTCTAGACCTCATGGAGACCTGGTCTTTCCTTCAGGCAATGGGCTGTGGATTTGAGTAATGGCTCAGCTCCAGAAACTAGGTAGGAGATTTATCTTCTTATTGGGGAGGATATTCTCAATCTCCTGCTTATCTACCTATGACTTCTTTTGCTTATATAAATTAAACATTTTCTGTGGAGTAGTGTGCATCTCTCTAACCTCTAGGAACTGCATTCTGTTAATCATCTCCATAGTTCTTTCTTAAGTTGCCTCATGGCTGCCACTCCAACATTAGAGTTTATTATGATAATTGTACCCACCTTGTTTCAGATAATTAAATGCTACTATTTAACCTCAGCTGTTTCTGGGATCCTATCATTGCCATTGTTATCAGACCATAGTTCTATAACATCCCTGGCCTATAGAGGATAGCTACTACTGAGGTGCTCGATGGTGTCACTGAGGATCTTGCCATTAGGTGTCACATTGTAAATGGTGTTTTCTCCCATGGAACATTTTTGGCTGGTTGAATTTTCTGGTTTTATGTAGTATACCCACCCTAGCACATCCACTTCTTCGAGACTTAAGATCTATCTCTTTCTCTGCTGTTTGCCACAGTATTTCTACTTAGTGCAAACCATAATTTTTCCCAAGCTTCAAAGAACCACCATAGCTTTGTGTTAATCCTATCTCCCGTGGTCCTTGCCAGGTGTTAAATTCAGTATCATAGAAGAACACTTCCATAGCAATAAATTTGTTTCTATTTAACTTATTTTATTTTCAGGTGTACAAAGCAACATAGTGATTTATATACATTTATATATCTCACAAAGTGATAACCCCAAGAAGTCTATTACCCATCTGACACTGTATACAGTTATAATAGTATAATTGACTATTTCCCCATGCTGTGCTTTATATCCCTGTGACTTTTTGTTTTAATTATAGTTGACATTCACTTTATATACCTCCCCATTGATCTAGGACCCACAGAATTGAGAGTAAGTACTCTCTCAATTCCTATTGGTGCACATACGTTGGCGAGGTCCTATAGTTCTTTCAACATATAGTCTCTTTCCTCTTTTGACAGACCTGACATTTACTCAGCTGGATAATGTTGTAACTTTATCCTAGTTACTTTTCTGGGTGTCCATGGGGATGTTTGTGGTAGATCTCAATAAAGAGTACACCAATTTTCTTGCAAGTCAGAGTCTTCTATTTTATCTTCAAGTGAGGGTCTAGTACTAGCCTCTAATAGGAAGGAACAGGTTACTTTTGTAGTCTAGAAGATTTGGGGAATCTGAGGATTCAAGAGCTTTAAGTGAATTAACCCAGATGTCCCCATCCCATGACTTAAAGTCCCATTTTTATTTTCTATTAAGACCCTGACCTTAACATATCCAACCTACCTAAATTGAGAATTAAACTTTCTCCTGAGCTCTGCCTTTCTCGTAATTAATACTTGATCTGGTACTCAGCTTTTTCTGTATCTGCTGCAAGAGGTGAGAATTTATCTGATCACATGGACATCTATTGTCTTTACACTTAGCTGTAAATTGGTGATTAAATGCTCTTAGCCTTTCATTGTCTTTGTCTACTGCATCAAGAGGCCCCAACATCAGATATTCTATTCCATAGTGCTAATCAATTCCTCTACTCCGCCTATCAAATAACATGAGGCATTGTATTCATGAATTAATTCTCTCCCACTGGTATCTCACTGTAGTCTACCACTAGTAAATATTTGAACAGCTGCACTGCTACAGTACATCACAAGTTATCAGTTTTTCGTATAGAAGCAGTGATTAGATTCTCATTGCCGGTCCAACAAATAGGATCCAGATAAAATATCTCAATTTAGAGTCACCTACTCAGTGCTCCCTTGTTACCAACTTTCTTAAGTCAAGTTCCCTGGGAAACAGACTGTGAAACAGACTGTAGATGAGGGCTGTTTGGAAAGTATCTAGCCATGTAATATGACAATGTGATACAGACAATCGCATGTGTCTACAGCACTTCTTTTGGATTGGGTAAAGGGAGAAACTGAGATGCAATGCATTTGCGACAGAGGCTTCATCCAATTCTTCAGGGAGCCTTGATGCTGGAATGGGCCCTGCGTTAAATCAAAGGTGTTAGGCATTTGCACACCCACATCAATTAGTCATTGGATTTGGGCTGCCCTGAGGGAAGGGAATAACCCTTTGGCCAGGACCTTTCTCAGAGAGTGACTCAGCTCTGTGTCTTTGGCAATTAGCACAACACTCTGAGGAGTTGGAGGAATGTGTGCCTTAACCCTGCAGTGGGTACTTGTGTGGCACACCACAGGGATGCTACACCATATTTTTCCATAGATTCTGAGGATAGGCATGGATGGGAGGCCGAAGTACAAATATGGTTGAGACTACGCTGATTTTAGTATTAAGGGTATACAGAAAGTGTATGCTCCCTGACATATCCCTTCTATGTCCTTCCTCCTGAGGCACAGAAATACAAGGACTTCCTCACTGGTTACTTTTTAAAATTTATTTTTAAATTATATTTAAAAATGTTTTTAGAAGTTAGCAGGTTGTGATTCTCAAGTATCAAAAATAGTCTAATTTCCCACGGCATTCTTCTGGGTCTTTGTTTTCGAGCTGTTGTCAAGACCTAAGTAGCGTCTGTGCTGAGTTGGGAGTGGAGGGCAGACAGAGACAGATATAACCAGCATCTGATCTTAATGTGAATTTATGGTGGGGAGGAAGAGCTAACTTTCCTTTGTGAGAAGGGGCTTTGGAACACTGGAATTTGGATGCATAGACCTTGTATACTTTTACAGCTGTGGTTATTAGAGAAGTAGAAATTATCTTATTGCCTTCGAAATTTCTGTTTTTATTTTTATTTCAATTATACCAGCATCTAGATTAAGCTACCAACTGCATCTGTTATGATTATTCCAAAATACTCTTTGAGTTAAGAGCTGGCTGATGCTAAGCATGTTTAGTTTTAAATTGAAGACGCTTTGCATGTATAATCTAGTATTCCATAATAAAAATCTAAGAAATTTTAAAAGAACTAATCATGATATTTGAAGGGTTTTTTTTTTGTTGTTTGTTTGTTTTTATTTGTTTGTTTTTTTTACTAGGGGCATGTATTGCCTATCATTCTATGGAATGTGCTCTATCTTTGCTGAAAAAGTTAGAGTAGGTCTTGCTATTAGGTATTTTGAAATAGTTTCTTTAAAAGCACTCTGTGATACAAAAAAAAGATGAAATCGCAGTTCTGGTTAGCGAGACACTAATTTTAATTTTAGTTATAAGTGTCACACCCATTTTACTTCTATGCTTTGAAGCATAAGTAATTGACTTTCACCAAAGAGTGAAAGATCCATTGTGTGAGGAAAATTGCACTGACTCTAATATTCTAAAGAGAAAGGGGGGAAGGATACTAATTATATAAGCATCTAACTTTTGGTCTGTTGCCACACTGTGCAACATTCATTAAAATTTTAGATTCTTGCTTTTACTACAGAACAAAGACATACCTAGAGTTATGCACAATCCGTGAGATGAGAAGAACAGCTAGGAAGTCATATCAATAATCAAGTATAAAAGTCTGAGGTGAGGATTAAGTAAAATTGTGTTTTTTAAATGTATATAGAACAATGATTGGAGTAGTTTAAGACCTACATAAACATGTTTAATTTTTTGGTGAATTTTTTTCCTCACATGAACATTGATGAAGGCCTGAACCAAAGTAGTAGATCTGGGAATGAGCAGGAGGTATAGGGAATGAGAGAAATTGTAAAGTTAAGGACCATAAGATTTAAAACTGGTTAGCAGTTTGGGAAAAAGAAATAGAGGAATCAATTGTGAACCTGGAGTTCCAGTCTGTATGGATAAAAGAATGTTGGTTTTGTTAAATAAGTACTCTATGAGAAACAAAGAATATTACAGTTTAAGAATAAGATGAATTTGAAATATTAAATTTGAGATGATAATGATCATTCAGATCAAACTGGTGAAACCACAAATAGGAATTACTGCAAAGGGAAGCTAGGTGCAGATATATTGATTTGGTAGTTAGAAGAAAGGGGAATAAAAGAAGTTTGAAAAGAGGAAGACAGACCGATAAAGGTTCTTGTTAGGGCAGCAGTTCTCAACCTGTGGGTTGTGACCCCTTGGAACTGTGTTAAAGGGTTGTGGCATTAGGAAGGTTGAGAACCACTGTGTTAGGGCTTGTTTCTAAAGAATGTTTACTTAATTTAGACAAAACTAATAATGGCCCCAGACCTAGGCCTAGAGAGCAATCAAAAGCAAATGTGTCTACTCCCTCTGTTCTCATATGTTGCCTCATTTCTGCATTTGACCCCCTGTCTGAATTCTTTTCTTTTTCTTAAAATATGTTTTCACTGCTAAATTTTTACAAAGGTTAAAAATTGACTATTCAGGTCAGAACTGTCCAACTCTCAGTTTCCGGGAAACAATACTTGATTGGCCTATTTTCATCATGGGATCACTCTGGTCAAACTAGCTATGTCCAGAAATGCTACCTAACCTTGGGGAAGATTAAGGTTTTATGCAAATGCTATTCATGACCCCTAAAAGAGAAATTTTAGTAGAGTTCTGGGAATGGAACCAGACAGCAAGAAGCTAAAGATGGACTCATAAGAAAGTACAGACAGCAGGTCTTCTCTGTGCTTTGGTAGAGTTAGGCGGACAGTGCAATGACCTGAGAAGGTGACAACACTGAAGGAAGGCTAAAGGCTGTGTTTTGTTTGTTTCTTTGTTTTATTTATAATAGGGTGAGATGTGAACATGCTTATTGCTTAGGTTGGATAGACCCAGTAGTGAGAAAGAGAAGAGATAATTGCTGGAGCATTATTTTAGAGGTGATGATTCCATCAAGAGCACAGCAGATATGACCCTTGGAAAGAAGAGATTCTTGTGTCTGAGAGATGTATAGCACTGAAATAAATACTATCCTGAAGACTTATTGTAATTGTTCCAATTGGATGACAGGGAACTTCTGGATAACTTCAGACTGTCCTTAGTCAACGAGGTTTTTCTATGTCAGCTGGAGGATTTCTGAGCAGGTATCCTGGCCTTCGTGATGAGGCTGAATGTCCAAAGAACCTTTGTTGCCTAACCATATACTCTTTCTGTTTAGACCCTTTTGTCTTTGAGTACATTGTTCAACTACTTTTTCTGTGCTGCATTCTCTGAAATGACACTACATGGGGCAACTAAAAGAAGACCTAATTTTTATACAACAATCAATTAAATCAGTTTCCACCATTTCAGGAAATTGCTTAAGTGCTACTTCCATTATCAAAGTATATATTACATTTTTATTTAAATATTTTATTTACATATTTTTGTTGGAATAAAATTTATTTACTATTTAAAGAATTTTTAAAAATTAATATGCCTACTACCTCAATTAAGATACAACACATTTCTGTCACCCCAAAAGATTTCTCATGTTTCCTTCTAGTGAATCCCCATCCTTCAAGACAACAATTTTTCAAATACCTATTATCATAAATTAGTCTTGCTTTGAACTTAATAAAAATGGAATCATAGAATATTTACTCTTTTTTTGTCTCGCTTCTTTTGCTCAATGTAATGTTTTTGAGATTCACCTGTAATAGCGGTTCATTTTTTTTCTATTGCTCATTATATTTCATTATTTTCATATACTCTACTTTCCTTATCCATTGTTTTCCTGGTGGATGTTTACCCACTTTTGAACTATTATTAATAAAGCTTCCAGGGAAATTATTACATAATTTTGTTTGAGAAAATATGTCTTAATTTCTCTTGGGTAAATACTTAGAAATTCCGTTGCTGGGTTATAGTAGGTTTAACTTCATAAGAAACTGTCAAAAAGTTTCTAAAGTGATTATGTTTTTTTTTTACATTGTCCTCTCTAATGTATAAAAGTTCCAGTTACCCCACACTCTCTTCAGGATTTGGTATAGCCAGTCTGTTTACATTTTAGCCACTTTTGTCTGTTTGAAATGGTATCTCATTTTGGTTTTTAATTTCATTTTCTCAGTAATTAAATTAATGCTGTAGAACACATTTCTATGTGCTTATTTGTCAGTTAAAAACTAGTCTGAAATTTTCACTAATTATTCATTGTGAGTACTTTTTAAGGATGTGCTCTTAGCATTTAGGTTAATTTTTGGACATGTAGAAATAATAAAACTGAGCAAAATGCACTAGCAGCACCTAATCATCTATAAAGAATACTTGGTGAACACATTTTTATTGAGACTCTGAAAGTGCAGAGCTCTTTAGATTTTATTAATTAGATATGTGGACATCTAATCAATGTACCAACTTGCCAGAATATTCATAATTTCTCCTTAAAGATTTACTTAATGTAATGGACTCTGAAGCCTGATAGTTTGGGTTGCAATTCTAGCTGGGTCACTTCCCAGCTGTGTCGTTTTGGGCTAGCTAATCAGGTTCTCAGTTTCCTCATCTATAAAATGTGGATTAATAACAGCACCTATTGTAGAGATTGCTGCCACACGTAACGTCGTAATCATGTACAAAGGCTATTTGGTAACTGGTTTAGAAGAATAATTAAGGGCTAAATATCATGATGCAGACTATAGGACTATAGGTAAAAGAGATGACTGAGTAGTTAAAGAAACTTTTATGGAAAAGATTATCTTGTTCTGTCCTTTCATGACTGAGACCAGATTAGCTGAGGACATTCTAGGCAGAGTGAAGAACCAAGTAGAAAAGAAACCACAAAAGATTATGAGTAGTGGATCCATGGAACCATGCATGGCCCAGAGTGGAGGGAATGAAATAGCCTTTAGTAGTAGATTAAGAAGAGGAAAGTGACATTTAAGGAAGAATAGATGGAACTTAGTTCGTGGGATCATTTAGAATGGTGGAGACTATTACTTTAGGAGACCAATAAGCTATTGCAATATTAAATGTCTAAAGTAAGGAGAATGTAATTATAATGAAGGAATCAAGCTTTGTAACAGGAGACCCAGGCAACTACTTTAGCATCAGTGAGACTCACCATTCCTAACCATAACTGGAGATTATACCCTTACAAGGTTACCATGAAGATCATGTGACTTAATACACACAAAATACTTCGTAGATTCCAAAGTGCTTGTAGAAGTATTAGTACTAGATGTCATTGTTTACTCCTAACCCAAACAACAGTAACAGAAGTGAGTAAAAAATATAATCTGTAGTTGAATGAAGAAATTCTTGAAAAATCTGGTAAACTTCAATAAAGAAGACATACATCATTTGGCCTTTATTCCAAAGACATATTGGGGAAATATGTCTTTCTGTGCATTTTAAAAAAAAATAATTTACTAGTTTAGGATTAATCTTTAATCACTTTGTGGTTTGATCATTTTTGGAAGAAAAATTAATATGTATTGGTTTATTGTTTTTGCCATGACATAAGGCAAAAAATGAATAGTTCACAAGAATATCATTTTGCATGTTACTGTGTTCCAGCAATTTTTATTGTGACAATCATCCCTGCGACCATCCGTTTGTTACATTATGTATACAGTCCGTTTACTCCTTCATATGAAAAAATAGATATAAAACAGGTATAAATCTTTAACCAATATAAAAATTCTATAAGATGCTTTTTAAAACCCAATTTTTAATTTTTAAAATTACATTTGACATACAATGTTCTTTTGGTTTCAAGTGTAGAGCATAGTAGTGAGCCATTCATATAACTTACAAAACCCTCATTTTGATGCCTCTGGTTCCCATGTGACTCCATATGTGTTAATAGTTATTACAATATTATTGACTGTATGCCCTATGCTGCACTTTACATCTCTATGACTATTTTGTAACTATAAGTTTGTACTTTTTCCTGATTTCTCCCCCATTTTCACCAGAGGAAGACATCTACAAGTTGACCTCACTTACAGGTGACATCCAAAGAAGGAAATAAACACACAGAACAGGAACAGATTTGCAGATATAGAAAACATTTGGTTTGTTGTGAGATGGGAGGGTTGGGGGAGGAGGTGAAACAAGGCAAAGGGATTGGGAAGTTCAGTTTGGTGGCTACAAAGTAAAACTTGATTTTTAATGTCAATTTATCTTCTTGTCAGCTGCCCTGTTTTTAACTCCGTCCACTTCCTTGTGTCATCCCTCAGGGCTCCTCACTTGCTCTTGGTGTGGCTAGCTTTCCCTCTCCTCTCCAGCTGCCCCGGTTTTCTCCTTTGCTGCACTTTCAGGATCCTGCTCATAAAGTTATGTGGTCAGCATGCTGGCCAGTGCTTCCCACTGGGGCCTTCTGGCTCAGAGGAACCCCCTGCCTTTCGTTAGGTTTGCTCCCTCTCTGCTGCAACAGTTCTTCCCACCTGATGGGAAGTTTCTGTCAGCTACTTTCTAGATCACCAGGAATTTACTGTTGAACAGACATTTGAGGAACCATGTTAATGTATTTTCTTTATTGGGAAAAAAAAATTTAAGCCAGCAATCATATAGTACAGGGTATTCACTGCGGAGGTAGTGTAGTGAGGAGCAGAGTGTTTTTTGCTGTGCTCTGGTGAGGGATTAATTATCATCCTAACACAGTCCAGGATGCTAAACACAAACTCGATGTAAATGAAGGAGCTGTTAAGAATGAGGTTACCCTATGGGGCTAGAAGCAGGGATTAAGCAGCTACATAATAGTAAACAGAGAATCAGCAACTCAGGTGATACCCATGGGGTTCCCAGGCCAAAAGTGGGAATCTAGGAGATCAGTCACACACTGTGAAACAAGCATCATGTTTAAGTAGAGAGGGCAAGGCTGGGGAGGCGACCTGGTTGGACTGGATCAGATCATGTCTCCTTGTGCTCTGTCTCTTACAAATTAACACCTAAATACCTAGTTTACCTATTGTCCTGTAGTTGATAAGAAACATAAAATTGTTCATTGACTTGAAAATAATTTAACTTAATCCTGGTAATGATTTAACAATAAATTGCTGACTGTTTATTAGTTCTTTCAGCTCAAGAGGGTACCTAGTTTTTAATCATATTAAGTAGCTTTCTTACAAAGTGAACTTGTTGATATACTTGCAAAAGTATTTCTTTTTATTCCTCATTCAGTCCTAATATTAGTTTTGGGGTTTACACACTTGTAGTCCAAAGCTGGGGCTTGAAATCAAAGCTGTGTTGTTGGTAACTACATGATCTAAGTCAGGTTTCCTAAAAACTCTCAACCTCAGCTTTCTTATCTGGAAAAAAATAATGCCTATTTTACACAATTATTATGGGACTGAAATAAAATGAGGTAAATTTTAGAAAATTACATACTCAGTGCTTGACACGCACGTGGTAAATAATACTATTACTAAGTTTTCACATAACAGCAGAGTCTAGTATTTTAATCTCTCTCAAAGATCTCCTTCCCAAAGCCTTAAATCTTACCTAATACTTTACATGCATGCACATGTGCACGCGCGCGCGCACACACACACACACACACACACACACACACACACCTGACAATTAAGTTTGCGAACTTGCCACCCTGTGCTTACGTCGGCAGCACTGTACAAACAACTCGGTAAGGTTTCATAACCTTGGTGTATCTGTGTCTCACAGCTGTGTTTGTGTCAACGTGTGATAGTGTCTTCTGAGTAGCATTCATTATTGTTGGTGCATGCTTTTATGTGCTATCACAAGAATGTTGGATCGTGAATTAGAACAACAAACAAACATTAAATTTCTTGTTAAACTTGAAAAGAGTGGAAGTAAAGTCAGGGACATGTTAGTCCAAATTCATGGGATAATGCCATGAAGAAAACAGCAGTGTACAAATGAATTAAATGTTTTTCTGAGGGGAGAGAAAGTGTCACTGATGAAGAGAGGTCAGGGCAACTAGTAGTAAGCAGAACTGATGAAAACATTGCAAAAATTCATTGAACTCTGTGTGAAATTCATCTGCTGACTGTGAGAGCATAGCAGACCAAGTAAACATTGACAGAGAAACAGTTAGGAAAATCTTAACTGAAAATCTTGGCATGAGAAATAGTCCCGAAGAAACTCACTGATGAACAAAAGCAAAGGAGAGTTAAAGTTTGCCAAAACCTGTTGGGGAGGTAAGACGATGTTTTGGGTCATGTTATCACTGTCACTATTGGTTTTCACTATCATGAAACATGACCCAAACTGTCGTGTTGCACAATGGCAGTCAGTCAATTCTCCATGACCAAAAAATTTCCAAATCAAGAATCAAAACGATGTTGCTAACCTTTTTCAATATCAGAGAAATTGTTTATTATGACTTTGTACCAACTGGACAAACAGTCAACCAAGTGCTGAAAAAGCTGTGTGAAAAAGCTAAATGATAACGACTGGAACTTTTCACCAACAACTCATGGCTCTTGCATCATGACAATGCACCAGCTCACACGGCACTGTCTGTGAGGGAGTTTTTAGCCATAAACAAATAATGGTATTGGAACATCCTCCCTACTCACCTGATACATCCCCCAGTGACTTTCTTCTTTACCTGAAGATAAGGGAAATATTGAAAGCAAGACATTTTGATGACATTGAGGACATCAAGGGTAATCATTGTATTACCCTTGATGTCCTCAATGTCATCAAATTCAGGGTAATGTCGTAAAATGTAGGGTACAGTGATGACAGCTCTGATGGCCATTCCAGAAAATGAGTTCCAAAATTGCTTTGAAGGGTGGACTAGGTGCTGGTGTCAGTACATAGCTTCCCACAGCAAGTACTTCAAAGGTGACCGTAGTGATACTCAGCAATGAGGTATGTAGCACTTTTTCTAGGATGAGTTTGCAAACTTAATTGTCATACCTCATAGTCTAGCAGACGGAGATAGAAATGAGATTATAACACAGAATTGTAATTGCCTATGAGCTTGTAGTTTGTAGGTAAGTGTGGAAAATAGAGAAAGGCTCAGTTTGTGTAGTTGGTGAAGATTTCACAGGACAAATGATTTTAGAATTTAAACACAATTTTTACAGATAAGGAGGGCTGGACATGATTGATATTCTGGGTAGAGGGAGCATAAAAGCTGCTGAGGTGTAAAAGAGCATGGAGCCTTAGTGAATAATAAGTTGTTCTATGTGACAGGAATATAGAACAAATGAATTAGTATGTGTAACAGTGGATACATGCCCTTGGGTTTATGTTTTTTGTTTCAATTCGGGTTGAATTTTCCTGCTCAAAAATTTTTCAACAATTATTGCCTAGAACAATAGTTCTGAACTAGTAATGCAAGTCAGGAAATCTAGACATAATTTTATGAAAATATCAGAAGCATTGACAAAATTGCTGTTTTCATTTAAACAAAAAGTAGGTATTTGTTTGGGAGACCCAGGATCTTTGATTGATTGAGCAGGTTATTCTACCACATTGGTTTTAAAATAATTTATCTAACCTACTGCCACTTAAATTTCCGAAGTCTTCTCTCCACAAAGAAAGGTCATATGGGAGTACAATAAGTATTTTTTTAAATTTAATTCAGAAGTCAATTTCTTCACATTTTTATTAGTAAAACACAGGTTCAGGCTTGTAGTTGTGAATGAACACCAAATTGTTTCAGACAAGAGAAACTGAACTCTGACAGCTTTGGAAACCCAGAAGACATGGACTTCTTTAGAGTCAGTGTCTTTCTCTCTTCCCTCCTTTTGCTTCCCTTTCTAATTTACATTGCCCTGTTGCTCACAAAACTTGGTTCCTGGCCAGAGCATGAGTTCACCGGGTCCTTACAGAGCCTGAGTGAAGTGAATTGAAAATAGCAGATTTCCAAGTGGAGGGAGCTGACTGATAAAGAGTCACCCAGCTCCTAAAACAGTTTGTAGCTTATGATGTATTATTTAAAATATTAAATAGATTATTTATCTACCCAAATATGTAGTCCAATGTCAGCAAAGGCTTTTGGCTGTCAACATTAGTCTGTGACATATTTTAATAATAAAATAGTAACTTAAAATCAATAAGATTTTTATTTAAATATTTATCACATACAAGGCACAGTGGTAGTGCCTCCACCTCTTTCTCTTCTTCTTCTTCTTGTAATTCAAGAAGCTAACTATAATAATGATTATTTACTTGTATGGCCATTTGCATTATAAACCACCAAATCATAAGATAATTATATCCGACCAATTCTTGATTCTCTTTAGGTACGTGGTATTTGTGGCACAATTTCGTTTTGTGATTTGGTACCTTATGTCTAATCACGGTCCTAACCCGGGGGACGGGTTTCCTGTGATCTGCCACAAGGCTGCACTTACAGCCATTAGAGCCATTAGGGTGGCTCTGCTCTGTCGAATCATGTCCTCTCAAAACTTTCTGTATTATATGGATTTTCAAATATATTTTCCTATTCAATTTCTTGTCACAATGCCTAATTTGATATACAAGGGGTGGTCAAGAATTCATGGAATGAAGGGGCAGAAGGGTAAGAATGAAACTATTTATTTTTCATTTTCAATGTGCTCACCCTTAACCCAAATACACTTTTCAGATCTTTCAATAAGTTTATTTATACCTTCAGAGATGTTTCTTTTCTCTCAAATTGTAGCTTTAAACTCTTCATCATTTGTAAATTTCTTCTTTTGAAGCTGTTTTTTCATATTTGAGAATAAATAATAGTGAGAAAGGGCCAGGTCTGGACTGTAAGAGGGTGGTTTAATGTTTGAAAGCCACAGTCGTGAAGAGTACCCAACGCAACATTGTTCTTGTCCACAGATGTGTTGTCGTGCAAATGCAGCACCCCTTTGGTCCACTTTCCTCTTCTCCTTCACAAATTCTTTTAACAGTTTCAGCAGACCAGAATATTACTCTCCAGATACTGTGACACCATTATCCTTGTAATCAATCAGTAGAATACCTTCTGTATCCCCAAAACAGTACCCATGATTTTTCCAGCCAATTGCAACACCTTGAACTTCTTAGAGGGTGGCGTGCCCTTTTCATGCCACTGCATGGACTCCTGCTTTGACTCAGGCTCATGATGATGACCCCACGTTTCATCTCCAATGACAATCTGGTTTAAAACTTCATCTCTCTTATCTCTGCAGAGGTCCAAAATTTGTTGAGGACACTTGACATGCTGTTGTTCTTGAAACAGCATGAGTATGCTTTGTACCCATCTTACACTGACTTCTGACATTCTTAGGTGCTGATGGAGAATATTTAAAATGGTTGAAGGTAGTACTCCAACCATTTCTGCAATCTGTTTTTTATTCAATCTGGCATCTGCCACTACAAGTTTTTTTTAAAAACTTTTTTGACAATGTCTGATGAAGTGCCGTCAACAGGGTGTCTAGACAGAGGTTGTCTTCAATCTACTCTCTGCCTTGCTTGAAAAGACTATGCCATTTACAAACCAGGGATTTCGCAGGGCAACAGTCCCCATAAACTACTAACATCTCTTCCAAAATGGTTTGAAGTATTTTCCCTTGTTTTGTGATGAACTTAATGGAGGGGCAAAATTCAATTTTATCCATAAGTGAGGTTTCCTTCACATTTGATGTGCTTCTTTAGCAATACCTGAATGTAAACAGATGTAAGTTAGGCTGAAATTTGGCAAATATACCAGTAAGAAGTCACACAATCAAACTGTGTGCACTAGTATTCCCACCTCTGTTAACCACCCTGTTTCACAAATTTTTTGACCATCTCTTGTAACCTTTTATTTCTTTTTCAGCCCATGATATTCCATTGACAAATTTGATGGCTATAGGAGATGTATGTTCTCAGTCTTTATTTCACCATATGAAATATTTCTTACTTGGATTACTTTAATCATTATTTAAGAAATTTTGAATCATTAAATGCCTAGAAAAGTAAAAGATTATTTGAATAAGAAAGGTCTCACATACATGCATAGTATTAATTTGATGAATTTTAAATGTCTGATGCTGGAGGAATACATTTAAACTTAAAAGCTTGTATTCATGTACATAAACGCAATTTAGGAAAGGGAATGATAATATTATAAAGTTAATATAGATTTTTAAATTTGCCTGCTATCTTACACAACCTTCTTGAAATAATCATTTTCTTTCATTACCAATTCAATTGTGTCCATCTATGAGTAATTTAGAAAAATATTATAATTTAAACATAGTTACTGGTACTGATTTGCTTTATAGTTGTTTTAAAAGTAACTGTGTGTTGAAATTCAGACATTCCCCTGCCCCTGTACAATTTTTCACACTGTATTTTGAATACTTTTGGAAAATGTTAGATATGGGATAAGTCTAGAATTGCATTCTAATACTCATTTTAACATTGCTTTCTTTCAGACACTACATGAAGTCATATGGAAATGAGAGACAATCATGAAACCCCTCCTCCAAGAGAGAATTCATAAATGGAGCGTCAATTCTGGTTTTCACAGGACATTGGCATTGTGGCAGAGCCACGGCTGCCCTTCCTGCTGCTTTTAGTGATTCAAAGAATATCTGAACCGTGATGCTTGCCTTGGATATACAGATTTTTACCCTGATACCTTGTTTATGTCTTTGGTGTGGGAAAGCTTGCACTAATTGCTCTCCATGGTGGCTAATCTTTTCAAGATCTTGATTTTACCTTACATACATAAGCTTTGCAAAGGAATGTTTACAAAGAAATTGGGAAATACAACAAAAAAAAAGGAGAATCATCAGCAGAAAAAGGATCAAGACTTTCCTACTGCTGGCCAGACTAAAACCCCCAAACTTTCTAATACCTTGAAAAGCACCGTAAGGAAGTTTGCAAAGTGTTCCTCCACTCGCAACTTATCCATTGAAGAAGACGAAGCTAACAAAGAGTTTTCCCTCTCACCAACGTTTAGTTACCGGGTAGCTATTGCCAATGGCCTGCAAAAAAATATTAATGTAACCAACAGTGATTATGAGGATCTGCTTCAAGAGTTATCTTCAATTGAGAGTTCCTACTCAGAATCACTCAATGAACTAAGGAGTAGTGCAGAAAACCAGGCCCAACCAATACACATGATGCCCGTCAGACGTAACAGAAAGAGTTCAAGCAGTCTGGCACCCTCCGAGGGCAGCTCTGATGGGGAACGCACTCTACATAGCTTAAAACTAGGAGCTTTACGCAAACTGAGGAAATGGAAAAAGAGTCAAGACTGTGTCTCCTCAGATTCAGAGCTGAGCACAGTGAAGAAAACCTGGGGAATAAGAAGCAAATCTTTGGACAGAACTGCCCGAAACCCACAGACAAATGTCCTGGAGCCAGGATTCAGTTCCTCTGGCTGTATTAGCCAAACACATGAGGTCATGGAAATGATCTTTAAGGAGCTTCAGGGAATAAGTCAGATTGAAACAGAACTTTCTGAATTGCGAGGACATGTCAATGCTCTCAAGCATTCCATCGATGAGATCTCCAGCAGTGTGGAGGTTGTACAAAGTGAAATTGAACAGCTACGTACGGGGTTTGTCCAATCTCGAAGGGAAACCAGAGACATCCATGATTATATTAAACATTTAGGTCATATGGGTAGCAAGGCAAGCCTGAGATTTTTAAATGTGCCCGAAGAAAGATTTGAATACGTTGAAAGTGTGGTGTACCAAATTCTAATAGATAAAATGGGTTTTTCAGATGCACCACATGCTATTAAAATTGAGTTTGCTCAGAGGATAGGACACCAAAGGGACTGTCCAAATGCAAAGCCTCGACCCATCCTTGTGTACTTTGAAACCCCTCAGCAAAGGGATTCCGTCTTAAAAAAATCATATAAACTCAAAGGATCAGGTATTGCAATCTCAACAGATATTCTTACTCATGACCTCAAAGAAAGAAAAGAGAGAGGAATACCATCCTCCCAGACATATGAGAGCATGGATATAAAGCTGTCAACTCCAGAGCCCAAAATCAAGAAGAACAATTGGCAGTTACCCGATGACAGTGATGGAGAGCTGGAATCTGACCTCAATAGAAACACTTATGCTGTGCTTTCCAAGTCAGAGTTTTCAGCAAAGGGAAGTATTTCAAAGTCAAGTTCAAAATCACACAATGCAAGAGCCAAGAATAAAACTGCTAGTAACAGCAGAATTTCAAATAAATCAGATTATGATAAAATTTCCTCACAATTGCCAGACTCAGATAACTTGGAAAAACAAACCACAACCCATTATGCAGATGCGACACCCCTGTGGCATTCACAGAGTGATTTTTTTACTGCTAAACTTAGTCGTTCTGAATCAGATTTTTCCAAACTGTGTCAATCTTACTCGGAGGATTTTTCAGAAAATCAGTTTTTCACTAGAACTAATGAAAGCTCCCTCCTGTCATCTTCAGACCGGGAACTTTGGCAGAGAAAACAGGAGGACACACTTACCTTGTATGATAGTCCTCAGGATTTACTTTTGAATGGGGCTCTTCAGGGTGTCCAAGGGCAGAGCGAAATTGGGAACATAGAAACTGTGGATAGTGGAACAAGTAATGACATGGTATGTGCATCTGGAGACCAAAGTCATTACAGTGATTCTCAGCTCTCTTTGCATGAGGTTCTCTCTCCATGGAAGGAATGGAATCAGGTAGAGCAAGGAACTGATTTAGGTTTAGATTCATCCACCCAGGAAGCTTTGGACTATGACACCAACAGTCTATCTGATCAACAAGATGTTTACAATAAAGACCTAGAAGAGTTGGTAAAGTGCCATAGTGACCTTCAGGATGACTCAGAGAGCTATGATTTAACCCAAGATGACAACTCATCTCCGTGCCCTGGGTTGGATAATGAACCACAAGGCCAATGGGTTGGCCAATATGACGATTCTTATCAGGAAGCTAATTCTAATGAATTGTACCAAAATCAAAACCAGTTGTCCATAATGTATCGAAGTCAAAGTGAGTTGCAAAGTGATGATTCAGAGGATGCCCCACCCAAATCTTGGCATAGTCGATTAAGCATTGACCTTTCTGATAAGGCTTTCAGTTTCCCAAAATTTGGATCTACACTACAGAGAGCTAAATCAGCCTTAGAAGTGGTATGGAACAAAAGCACACAGAGTCTTAGTGGCTATGAGGACAGTGGCTCCTCCTTAATGGGGAGATTTCGGACATTATCTCAATCAACTGCAAATGAATCAAGTACCACCCTGGACTCTGATGTTTACACAGAGCCTTATTACTACAAGGCAGAAGATGAGGAGGACTATAGTGAACCAGTGGTGGGTAAAGAAACAGATTATGTTGAAGTGATGGAACAAGTTCTTGCTAAACTGGAAAACAGGACTAGTATTACTGAAACAGATGAGCCAATGCAGGAATATGACCACCCTTCTTATGAAACACCTTATGAAACCCCACAAGATGAGGGTTATGATGGGCAGGCAGATGATGTGATTAGTGAAGAGGGGTTGGAACCCTTAAATGAAACATTAACTGAAATGGAAATAAAAGAAGATGAAAATCAAAACATCCCTGAACAGTCAGTGCAAATCACAAAGCCAAAGCGAATACGTCCCTCTTTCAAAGAAGCAGCTTTAAAAGCCTATAAGAAGCAAATGGCAGAATTGGAAGAGAAGATCCTAGCTGGAGGTACTCATGTTTAAATGATACATTATGAGTAATTTGTGTTTTAACATTGGATAGTGCTTCTTTAGAGCATGTTCTGTGTTTATTGGTGGTAGAATTTATTTACAAGAAATTTGCATGTTTATTCTGAGAAGTATTTTACCCAAATAGCTCCCCCAACAAATTGGGCTTGATGATTTAAAATCGAAGTGTTTTCAAATAGATCTAACTGAAATGAACCCTACACGCTGCAGATCAAGATTTCTCTACTAGTATTAGGCATAAACCCCATTTCATATTAACCAGCTTCGTAGCATCAGTTATCAAAGAGAGGATGAATGAAATCAGAGAGCAGCCTGGAGTCTACTTCTTGGTGCTGTTGGGGTTACAGGAATAGGGAGAAAGGTATAGTTAATCTTGAAGAATTTGGAAGGAGGTACTTCCAGGTTGATCACTTCTTTTCCTATTAAATATACACTTTGGGTGCTGCTAGTAGCAAGAGCTGGCTCTGCAGAGGCATCCTTAACTACTCATGGAGGACCTCGGCCTTCCTTACTACCTATGGATGCAGCTGAGGGAGTGCAGTAGAGCCCAACCCTGTGGGGTCACAGTTCACTCTGAGGAGGAGTCAGTAAGGCAGTAGAGTAGAGAAATTCCTTCTGAAGAGTGAAGTAGAAGTGTCTTGCTGATTATGGAAATGAAAATAATTCCCTACCTAATAATTTTACTCTATTTCCTGGGGGAACAATCTCAGATCATACTCTCTTGAAAAGTAGCTACATATAAATAAAAAATAAGTCGACTTTTAATTCCTCAACCAAACATCATCTGCACTTTCCTCAGTTCCTTCCCATTTATTTTATTTGCATGCTTATTAGTTTTTATCTTGGGTATAGTTTGATATAATCTCAATTTTAAGGAATTAGATATTATTGATGTTTTCCTTGGTTATGGCATTGTTACCTTTAATTAAAATATTTATTCTCCATAAAGGTATATATTTATATGATCAAGTATTACTTGCTATTGTGAAATAATACAATAATTTCTGTAGCCAGTAACTGATTATGGCTTTTTTGTCTTGACCAAAATTGTGATCAGAGACTATTCCAAACTGGCCATTTTATGGTTGATATGGGTGGATCTTTGAATAATTAAAGATTTTATTGTTAAACTGTTTTAGGCTCTAAGATAATTAAAATGACAATTAGAGTTCTCTGCTCTAAAAGTTTGTATACATAAAACCGCACAATCTATGTAATTTATTTAAAAAACAGTATAAATCAAGGGAGTCTTGAATGCATTCATTGTAATTTATTTTTTCCAGGGTAGAGTTCTCAACAACATTTAAAACTGATTTGAAAAGGCAAAGTAGTCAAAATTTTATGTAAATATAATTTGTATTGGAATAATATCTATCCTTAATAATTAGATGTCCTTATTACTGAAACTCAGTGGATAGTTTCTTGGGACGCAGGCCAGCAGTTTGACATTGTGTTTAATTTACTGTGGATTCATAGAAGTCTGCTCAAGGACATATTAAGACTAAGTGTGTGTGTGTATGTGTGTGTGTGTGTGTGTGTGTGTGTGTGTGTTGTGATGTAATAGATGCATGTTTTGTCAATTGGTTAAGGTATCTGAAATGTTTGGCTATATTATAAATGTGATAAGATTATAAGTTTTAGAAAAAAATGGATCTTGACCAACATGTTAAAAAATTCAGATTAGTAAACCTCTGCAAAGTAGAGTGTTACTGGTAATGACCCTCCAACTAGCTAACAACCCAGTCATCCACTAACATTTATCCTTAGAAAACAAAAATGAACTGCTTATCCACATACCACCCAAATTCTAAAATTAGTCCAAGAGTCTTGTTCCATTTACCTGACATACCAAGCTTGGCTAGAGAAGACTCTGACCCCTCTGCCATCTTGGAGCTTGGCTTGTGATTCTGTGAGCCAGCTTTGAATGGAATCTGTTAGATACAAACTATCCTGCAGGAAATCAGATACGCACCTTTAAGATGCCTCTCTGGTTGCTTGGAAGGTACCAGATTGACTACCCAGGAGGCTATAGTAGCCTAGATTTTAAAGGCCATCTCTTCTCCCTTTGGCAGCAGTCAGACGATTGTCCCCCTCCTGTGCTACCAATATGCCTCAGTAAGAAGGGCAGCCAAAAAAGGGCATTTTTTTCAGTCCCCTTCCTTGCTCATAGCATCCCAATGAGGTGCGAATTGTCAGGATAGATTTTGTGCCCATCGCCATCTGCCTACTGCGCGTTGGGAGACTGCCAGCGTAGTTTTCTCTCCACGACTACCCAGTCACCGTTAGGTAGCAGAGCTGTCCTTTCTCAGTTATTAACCTGGCAAGATTGGACCGTAGAGCTCTCACTTTAAACAACCTGGGACACTGTTCCCCTGGTGCATTATAGCTTTATGGAATTAATAAGGTCATAAATTTGAATAATTTATTTCAACTTTTGTCTTCAGAGTCCTGGTAAAGAGGAATTTTAAAGATCCCAATGATTACGTACACAGATATTTAGTGTTGATATTTCTGAGAACCTTCACCTTGAACACGGAGACAAAGCTTAGAGTAGTCAGAAGCTCCATGAGGTCATATTCTTCCTTTGTTGCTGGACCCTGCTGAGTGGCACCTTTTTCTGTTGCAGCTGGCCTGAACCATGGTGGTAACTATTTGAACCCCACCTATAGCCCTGTACCACCTATTAACTGCAATTAACTATTGTCTCCTCTGAATCCCCGTATACCTGCCTCTGGCATGGGCTTCTGCCTTATAGAATGACCATTTATGCACATTTCTCATCTTCTCTGCTCAACTCGAATCTAGATGTGAGAGGTCTTATATTTTCGATCCTTTCATTTGCACTGTGCCTAAACCAATGCTTTATCCAGAGAGGGCACTGAGTTAATATGTGCTGGATGCACTCCTGAATCAAGAGAAGCAGGATAATAAATAAAAGGCACAAGCTTTGGCGTCAAAGGTGAATCCAAACTGAGACCTTAATTGCTAAGACTATGACTTTATAGCCTGAGAGTTCAGAGATAAAAGCTTATTACTGAACATAACTCTATACCAGGCACTTTCTAAGCAGTTTATCTGACTTCTTAAACTTCTTACAAGACCACTATTAATTTGATTCCATTATTATCCCATTTTACAGGTGAGGAAACTGAGTCTCAAAAACTTTAGGTAACTTACTCAAATTTACACAGCTAGTAAGGAGTGGACCTAGAATTAAATGTAGGGTTGTTTCTGGTTATTTAAATCAACTATATGCTTACTCGTTTCAAAGGTGGTTTTATTTGTGTTCTGAGGTAGGAAAACATTATTAAAGATGGAGAGCAGTGTTAGCCACAAGATTTACTTCAACTAAAGGATTTCCATGAGAAATTAGTAATGCTATGAAATGCACAGAGGTTTTAATATGAAATAGTTAATTCTCATTCTTTTTACTTCAAATCCTCAGTTCATCTTATAAATTAAGATTTGTAGAGCCCAATAAATACTGTACAATAGCTGCTTGAAGGATGTTATATTTGAAGTCTGAGCACACTTTACCTGAGTTAGAGTCTAAAGTCCATTTGAAGTAAAACTTTTCTAGCAGAAGAACAAAAATCTTGTTTTGTCTTCAAATGTCATTTTCAGACTTGTGTGGATTCTGAAAGAGACTATGACATCTACAATTAGCATAACTCCTAATATTTCTTATCATGGTGTACATTTTGTTTTCTGAATAGTTATAGAACTTTGTGGAAATATTTTGGTTTTTGGTAAGTATATGAACTTGAATGTAAAAAGTTTTCTTGAGGTTGGTATTTTATTATGTTAGACCACTGGTTCCCAACCTGAGTGGTTGTTGGAACCACCCAGGGAGCTCTAGGTAATACAGCAGTTGCTGTTCCTATAGCGATGGTGTAAAATTATGGATTATTAGGGTCCCCTCAGCCAAACATTTTGATTTTGAAATGGAGCCCAGGGTATGGATCCAAAATTGTATGTGTTATTGATAAATTATATTATCAATATAATTTGTAAATAAAACACACACACTCTAAAACAAAATTCTAAAAATTCCAAAGTGAAGACTAAAGTAGACAGCACCTCCTCTTCTTCAGAGAAAGATAATTTGTTCCAGAATCTCTATTGGAATAAATACATACACTTTTTTTTTCCTTTTAATGTAAGAGGTATTAACCTGTCATGTATTCATTCATGTTCTGCACCTTGTTTTGTTTTGTTTTGTTTTTCATTTAATGTGTATTTGAAAGATCTTCTCGTTTTATTACCTACTGTATTATTTTAGTGATACAAAGATTTCCACTATATAGTTTTGCATAAATTACTTGCTTAGTGTCCTATCATTGAACCGTTAAGTTCCTTGCAAACTCACAAACGATGCAACCCCATCACCTATCTTTGAGCTACCCAGATAGCATGTATGTTTGATAAATTTCTGGGTGTGGAATTACTAAATCAATAGATTTACTCCAGTTTAAGGGAGTTAGGAACTTACGAGTTCTAGGTCAATTTAAGTACTTTATTCTCATAGCACCTATCACGTTGTAAATTTACATTTAGGTATATAATTATTTGATTATTGTAGACCTCTGCTAGACTACATTGCAAGGTCATTGAGTGAATTATTCATTCTATTGCTATTATAACCAGAGTCTGCCCCAGTGTCTGGTATAGAGTGAATCTTCATTAAATATTTGTTGAATAGAGAAATAAATGCTAGCCTCCTCTCTAAATTGCTGTACTAATTTCATAAGGCAGAGAACACCTAGAATACAAATAAACTGTAATTTTATTTATTTCAATTTAAAGGACATTTTTTGGTTACATATATTTTAATATAGTATAATAGGGAAAATGTAACTGAGAGTGAAAACATGATTTTTATTCTTTTGCTCAGTTAATCACATCTCACTCAATGAGCATGCTAGTCATTCTTTCTATGATGACGTAACCTATACATCTCCAAACACCTAATTGAAATTACTTAAATTCCAGGATTAATGTTTAAGGATAAATATTTCAATTAAGTGTTTGGGCCTTTTTGGGCCAAATCTATCAAGAAATACTTCTCAAACTTCAGGGTGTATTTGGGTCTCACCTGCAGAGTCCAGTTCAGGAGTGATGGGGTCTGCATAGGTACATTTCTTAAAAAGCATGTGTAAATTTAAAATTTTAGAACTCACGTATTTTGAAAAGTCCCAAGAGATTCTGCTATAGGAATCACTCAATGGGTAATTTTTGTCTACACATAAATCCCTTTTATCCCTCATATCCTACTTTTTATCTGTGTTTGCAAGTTTGAGGTGTGTTTGTATTATTATTATTATTATTATTATTATTATTATTATTATTATAATATCTTGGTTTAAAGCAAGTATAGCAGTCCTGGTAATAGTGGAAGGAAACCCATTTGTAAAATGTTTCATTAAAATGCAGTTCATAACAATACACTTTGGGCTTAATGTTTGATTCTGTACACTCCAGAATAATATAAATTGTTTCTTGAAAGAGACTATGGTCTAAAAAGGAGACCTGTGAGGGTTGAATTAGCCAAGGGCCCCTAGGGGCAACAGAAATAGCTGGTGTCTCTACTTCTTACTAGATATAAAGCCCAAAAGACTAATTTTCCTAGGAGACAGGACTGGAACTCCCAGAACATTGAGAGGAGAGATAGGTAAGGATGGTGTATATAGGAGATTAGTTCCAAGGTTCTTACAGTATATTCTGGTGTGAAATGGAACTGAGAGAAAGGGAAGGCAGTCAACACATATTTAATGCTTTCCTATCTTATTGAGGTCAAGAATATTTAAGTACATATGTAAATCTCACTATAATCTTAGTATTGCTCCACTTTACAAATGAAACAACTGAGTCTCAGAGAGGCAACAGTGTGTCTAAGTTCACACAGCCACTAAGAGAATTTGATGGACATCTGACAGAACCCAAAGTCCGATGCTCTCTCCGTGACATCCCACTGAAGTGTGGGCAAGTGTTGTCGTGTTAGGGCATGGCTCATGGTCCTAAGCATGTATGTGTGTGTTGTACTTGCCAGGTCAGCCAGTTCTGTGTTAGCAGTTGTCATAAGTATTGATCTCTATTAACACAGAGCGAGTGACAGTAGTTTGGGCTAAGAGATAGTATCACATTTTTAGAAAATTTAGAAAATCTGAAAGGGTAAAACTTGTCATATTAAAAGACTCTATTAAGGGTGGAGAAGTGCCAAAACAGTAGTTTCTGAGGAATGAAAACAGTTCACATAGGGTAGGAAAGAAATTCACAAGATATATGAGTACAAAGGCCAACCATGAACAGGAAAAATGAAAATGTTGTAAGGTTCAAAAATTTTGTTTATTTATAGTTACTACTGGCTCCCAAACTATATACCTGGAACACACATCATTGTAGGGAAGCTAAAAACGTAACACATTTTTCAAGAGAAATATTAACTGACAATGAGAGATGGTGATTTCCTGGTTGTACAGAGTATCATTACTTCAAAGGTTGCAGTCCAAGTTTACAAATTTCAGATTCAAAAAGAATGTTATGTAAAAATCTCAGATGAATAGATTTTTATTTGTGTTATTTCTGCTAATGTCCATGTTCTTCCTACAAGTTCAAATATCTATATACATTTTGTAGAAATTATGAATCATTTCAGACATTTCCATGAGAAATAAAATAAAGAAACTCTGAACTCTGGTATAAGACATATCAAAGCACAGCCTAATAGATTTTTATTAATTAGGTCAGAATGGGAAGTGCTAGGGCTTGGAATAGATATACCCTCCTAGTGATTCAGGCTGTGGGATAAAGCTCAGGAGGGGGTGAAGAGGGGATGTCCAAAACAGCAGAGAAAAACCTGCCACCTGAGTGGTCTGCCTCAGACTGCAGGTGACTTCCGTGGCATCTGAGAGTTTAACTGGGGATCATTTGGGAAGGTAGAGAAGCAAAGAGCATTGGGGGCCTGAGTGGAACAGAAAGTTTTTTCTAGGAAGGCTTTTTGCTGACAAGGCCTTGGTTATCTGGCCAGGGGTTAGAAAAAGCTATAAACATCCCAAAATAGGAACTGTTAGGAGGAAAGCCCATCCTAGAGGGATCGCTACACTGGATACAAGAGGGTGACCTGGTTACCTGAACTGGGGTCCAAGGTCAAGAATGAGTCTGTAAGACAGGTAAAAAAGCCTAATTATTCCTCTGGCATCCAGTACTGAGCCTCTTGTACAGGCATAATAACTTGATGCTGAGTCCCAATTTACTGGGATAAACTGACTCCAAATAGAACTATTAGCTTGGGTCGTCTCCATAGCCAGTCAGAACTAAATGGATGAGTAGACTTCCCCACAGCTTATTTCAACCTGTGATGTACTTCTCTGTCTTTTCCTCCTTCTCCTCCCACTCCTTCTTTTTTTTTTCCTTAAAGAATGTTGTGGAATCTTGTCAACTACCTCATTCATCAAACTTGGTTCATGTTGGCTCTTAGCTACTTCCAAAAATAAAAGAAACCCTCAGAGAATAAATATGACTAATATTCGGCAGATTTAAACAACTGTGATATGACTCTGTGGGCAATCCCAAAGGGTCCCAAAGATTTGAGCAATGTCAATTTATTTAAAATAAATGTATCTCTCCCTACTCCCTCCAACCATCTTCACTGACTCAATTTATCCCTCGCTTCTTCTCCAATTCACCCATGATTACTGCTTTAAAAAGGATAGTCCTCATTTTGATGTATGAAATTTGTGTGGGCATTTTTTTAAAAAATGTAACACTGACACACATGTGCACAGACACATGTACACACACATTTTCTTAAGAACCCTGTAAGATAAGTAGCTGAATAATGGGTGACATATATTAATTATTTTATTATGTGTAAGAAACTATTCTGAATATTTTATACCATATTAAGTCATGTAATGCTCACAATAACCCTATGAGATAGGTTTATTATTTTCTACATTTTATAGAGGAGAAACAGAGACACTGTAACTTACCTATGGGAGAAAAAAAAGCCAAGAAGTAGCAAAACCAAGATTTAGAATTAATCATTTTATTTCCAGGTTTTATGTGCTTACTCACTGCAGCCTAGTGTAAGATTTCAGAAATTAAATATTGTTGTTCAACTTTATAAGACAAGACCTGAGGTAGCAAAATGCCAATTTACCCAACAGCACCAATTTATCAGCAAAGCAATAGTTTACAAGCTCTTCTCCAAAATCATAAACCAGCACTCAAGCTATCAGACCATTCTCCCCTTTTATATGGTATTTTTACAGGCAACACGATTATCCAGGTGTCATTTCTATGTAACTTGTGATGAAAGAAAGTATTGACTGTGTATAATAGTGGCAATAAGAAATGACAGGTTGAATATGGTCTTATTTCCTAGAGATGTAGGTAAGCTTCTCCTTTTCTTAATACCTTTTCTGATGCTTAGTGATGTCTTGTGAAAAGCCCCTGGTTTTAGTTTTCTATTTCTGTTTTTCAGTGATTACAGTTAAAGACACGCCCACTGTCACTGGCACGCACACACATAGAAAATGTCAATTCACTGAATGATCGACAGTGGTGTTTTACTATCTGAGGTGGATCAACAGGAAATGCCCAAGTTGATGAACATACCCTCTGCATTTCCTAAACACATGAGGCCATTATAATATTTCTAAAAGTTAACTATTACATATATTTAACCTTCATAAAACATCAGTGAGATAGACCATTGCCAAACTCCCCAAGTTCCCTTAGGGTAATACCAGCAGTTATGTAGATTGTGGAACTAGCCAGTGATGGGACCAGGCATCAATCCAAGGACTTCTAAGTCCTACTCTGGTGCTCTTTACACAATGACATGCTCTTAGCTACTTGCACAAATTTCTATTTTCTTCCTCTGGATGTTTGGACACCTGGTCTACAGTACAAATTTCTGAGGCTGTCCCAAGAGTATTTCCCTGCTGGTTCCAAAGTTAGTGGTTCTCAGATTTTAGAATGTGTGAGAATCACCTGGGACTACTTGTTAAAAATATGAATTCCTTGATCTAATCTCCAGTTGATTCCAATGCAGAATGATCCATGATCACATTAAGAAATGCTTGATAGTTAATAAAAGATCCTAAGTACCCTTTTCCTTTTCCTGTTTCTTGGGTGATTTCATTTGCTCCATTGGGTTAAGTTACCATCTGTGTATTGATGGTTCTAAATTAATCTTTGGATGAACTCTCCCCTCCCCAAATTTAGTATTATTATATATACATATTCTTTCAGTTATTAGTTCACTCATTCTTCACTAAATATCTAATTGCCTAGTTGGGCATCTGGGATATAGTCATGACAAATCTTATTTGGTCTTTGTCTTTGTTAAGTGGGTAAGATGAATTTAAATTTTAAAAATGCACAAATATATTATTCTAAACTTCGTTAACTCCTATAGAAGTTAAATATAAAGTGCTGAGATTGCATATTACAGTTTGGAGGTCAAGGAAGATTTCTCCAAGGAAATGACATTTGACCTGAAATCTGAAGAATGAATACATTAAACTAGGCTTAGAGAACGGGAAAGAAGCATTCTGGGCTCAGGAATTGGTAAGGACTGGGGTCTTAAGGAGGAAAGTGGCATGACATTTGAGAAACTTAAAGAAAGCCTGTGGTGGTTACAGTACATCAACCAAGGCAGAGAATAGTGTGAGACAAATCTGGTGCAACATCCAGGGTCCATATTTTTCTGAGTCTTATGGATCATCTGGGGATTTTTTTTCTTCCTAGTAACCATGGAAAGCCATTGAAAGAGAATGAATTGTGGAACTTGCGTCAAACAGGATATCCTGCAGGTCTCAAATTAATCATTTGTAACATTGAACCCTTTTCTTCCTCTGTCTCCTAATCCTGCTTCTCCTCCTGGTTTCTTATTCCAAAAAGTGGTACCATCTGTTTGCTCAGGTCAGAGAATCATCCTTTTTGATGCCTTCCTGGTCACAGTATAGTGAACATTTGTCTTGTTCTGCCTTCCCAGCATTTGAAATCTTTTACTGATGTTCTTGAGTGTATGAGCCCTTGGAGGGAAGCAATGCCCTGTGTCCTACTGCAGAAGCGGAAGGGAGCTGGGCGTCCCTTCTCCCTACCCCTTGTAGCCATGGCTTGAGCACGTGACTTAGACTTAGCTAGTTGGAAGCTTCTGCCCAGGGCTTTTAATTTGTATCAGTCACTTAACAAACCCTGACAAATTTACTTTCTAATTACCTCTCAAATATAGCAAATTCTCTCCATCTCCAGTGTCTCTACCATAGTTCTAGCAACTGCCATCTCTTGCCTAGTCTATTGCTACAACTTCCTAACTAGTCTTCCTGTTTCTTTGTCTAGCACCCTTCTCCCCGCCCCTTCCCCCAATCTGTCACCTCTTTTCAGATTCATACAAATCTGTCAAACTGTAAAACCATTTTTGTAGTACTTTTAGGACAAGGTACAAATAAGCACTGAACCCATTATGTTGAAAATGCCTGCTTGCTTGTTGCTTCCCCCACTAGGCTGTAAACTTCTGGAGTCCTGTATCCTGGGTATGTCTCCCAGTGCCCACCTGTGACCAGCGATGAGATAGCCGAGCACACTGGTTAAGAGCATGGCCTCTGGAGTTGGCCTACAAGTTGTATGATCTTAAGCAAGTTGTTTAATTTCTCTGTGGCTCAGTTTCCTCACTGACAAAATGCAAATAATAATAGTATCTCTATATGATAAAAATTAAATGAAAATAAGATAGCCTTTCAGCCAAACCAGTATGTAGGGAGCCAACCTACCTAAAAAGCATAAAGATTTCTTTTTGGATCTTAAACTGCTTTTGAGAAATATGAGCCAGAAGGCAAATCCTGCAATTACTTTTCTATATATTTCTTAACTGAACTAAAATAACCATCCAGAATGCATTTTGGGAAGTGACCAATTATGTGATTATTTTTGTGGTTTGAATCCTTGAAAGACTCTGGCCATAGGCAGCTTGGCACAAGCTGTTCCTCACAGTATTAATAGCTGCAGTTATTGATGTTTTCATGAAACACAGAAACATGCAACTGTCTGAACTCTCTAGCTTGTTAAATACTTTGCCTTGGGGCAATTTCAACATAGAGACTCAAGTAAGTCCCTCAACATTTATTGATTGCTAAAAGTGTAATGAGCATAGTATTAGGGCCGGGAAGGTAGGAAACACAAGATGTAAAGACGTGATTGTTTTTCCTTGACAGGGTTTCAGTGTGGCTCAATTCGGAATTATTTCTTGAGCTCAGTATTGTGAGAGGCATCGTGGCTTATAACCAAATACCATAATTCAGTTGTTCATTTAAATGTTTATTATCACTTATCTAAATGTATAGTACTGTGAAGCACATCATAGGAAGGGGAGACCCCCAAAAAGCCAGACTTAGCTTCTGGAGGATGGGCCCCTTGTAGTATATATAGGGTTTCCCTGCGAGGTTAATGTTCTAGGAACCCATTTGTATCAGTGCACCAGCTGGCATTGTGAGAGGCTGCATTTGGCTTTAGTGAATTTTGTTTTTTGGAGAGTCTTTCAACATGTTTGCCCATTTCGTGATGGGTGATTTCCACAAACAACATGCAGCATGACAATGCACCTGCCCACACTGCACTGAGTGTTCAGCAATTTTTGAGCAAGTACGACATGAGCCCTGTGCCCCACCTTCCCTATTCACCAGATTTTGCCCCAGTGAGTTTTTTTTGTTTGTTTGTTTCCCTGGATGAAAAAAAGTCCTCAAAGGCAAACATTTTGCTGATGTGGAAGAGATGAAACAAAAAAACAGCAGAAGCACTAAAGGCATCAAAATCAATGAGTTCAAAAACTGTTCTGAGCAGTGGAAATAGCGTCTCAATAGGTGTATTGCTCAAATGGAGAGTACTCTGAAGGTGACTGAGGTTTAGATGTGTAAGAATAAATACATATTTTTAATAAATAAATTCCAGTTCCCCCCATAATTATAATTAGAAGAGAAGATGCAGAATTGATCATTTATAACTGGATGACTAATGATAATTATTATTTAAATATTAGTTGTAATTTAATCCATAGCTATTAATTACTACTACTAATAAGCTTAGAAGATAAGAAGCAGTCATAACATTAAAAATTAAAACTAATGTTTATTCAACCCAAACTCCAGGACAGAGGTGAATAGTTTGCATACATTTTTCAACTTGAGTGTCCACACGCCCTCCAGAGTGTGGCCTTTGTCTCCGGAAATCCCTGTCACCCTCCTGAGCCTCCCTCCAGTTGTTGCTACAGCTGTGGTGGGCCACAGCACGACAGCTTAGCCTCCCACTTCAATTGGACGGACAGCCTCCCACTTCAATTGGGCACCTTCATGCCTTCTGATTTCTACCTTGGAGTCTCTCTGATGTTCGGAGATTCCCCCCACCCCCCAGCCATCCGCAACCAGGGGCGTCCAGCAGTTCAAGGCTGTGGCCTTCCACCCTTCAGGTCCTGGCTGCATGAGCTCCTATGCTGTCGAGGTGGCCTCAGTAGTGCACCCTTTACTTGGCTTTCCCACCTTCTCTGCCTTATCCTTCCTGTTCCTCACTCCTGCTTCCAGGGACCACCGCCCAAAGAAACGACCAACCCTTCTGTCCTTCTCCCAGCCTCTGCTCTTGGAGGAACCCCAAATCAGACCTGAGTGGTCATTTTACGGATGAGATAACAGACCTGAGACCATACAGCTGAGTGTCACTTACCTAACTGACTCACCCTGCTCCTGATTACAGTGTAGGCTGTTGTGAACAATATGCATGTAGTAGAGAAAAAGGCCTAACTAATTATAATCAGAATGCTTGGGTATCAGGGGCCTTAGAAGTGATCTCAGACAGGGATGTGAATTGGGTTAGAAATTATTGTTAGTGACAGGAGTAAGTGAGCAAAAACACTTGGGAATTTGTTGAGAAGCATGAGGGCAAAATTGTGTAGAAGCGAATGAGGCTTGTATCATCCTGTTCTCACCCCCTGGCCCTGCGCCCCACCCCCGGTCCCCTGGGCTGGCAGTGTTGTGTCTTCTGATTACGTGTCCTGTAGCCACCTGTTCTCTGCCTTATCCTCCCCTGCCCTTCCCGACATTGCTTTGTAGAATGACTCTGATATTTACTGTAATTGATTTTCAGTTAATAATCTGCATCTCCTGGGGATGTTTGCATTTCTATGCTTTTTCTCTTCCATTACACAGTGACAGGTTTTCCTGCTGATAAAGGCACTTTAGGCATCGGCAAACAGGTGGGGTATAGTTTTTGAATAGCAGATCTGTCCAGATATCCTGGAATCACACCATTTTAGCAACTGACCACATAGGAGGCAGGACTTGAATTAAATTGCTTTTGAACTATTTGCAGTTTCTACATTTTGAGGTGGAGTTAGAAGGACAGATGGAGATAGACAGAACCAGAAAATTATTTATGTCCAGATATTTGGGAAGGAGCACAAGGGTGGGTGCCTGCCTGTGTGAATGTGCATGCACGCGTAGTGACTTATTACAGGTCACTGGGCACATGGTTTTCATTGACTGCTTTTATAGTCACTATAGAAATAAGGATTAAATACAGTAAACCTTTGATCTGGCTGCATAAAATTAACCATACTGACAGTCAAGTACATAGTCAAGTATGTTAACGTTATTACATTATTATAAAAACCGATTATTAAGCAAAACCAATTGTGGGGTATCACTGATTACCTTGGTCATAAATTGTGTTTGTTGTAACACTGAATTATCACATGGAGGCTTGATCCTTGTTGTCTGCTGCTCACAGAACTCACTGTTCTGCCAACAACTTCAACAGTTAGTGGAGCATCATTTAGAAGGATTTCCTTTTCTTATGGAAAAGACATGGCTCTATGTGATGTAAAGGCCCAGGAAGATTATAAAAGGAGGAAATAGATCTCATTTACAGTTCAGAGTCAAACGATTGCTTTGTGCTGAGTAGTCTTATTAAGTTATGAGTGTATTTATTTATTACTGTAATTTGATTCTGTTGGCGACTTTGATTTCTCTGGCATTGTTCAGTTTGAGTATCAATGATTTAGAAAGAAAAGTAGTTTGTGAAGGAAGGAAGCCATGTCTATGTCAAGGTAAATAAAATCAGATACATGAGAAAATGTTCCTTTGTATTACATGAGGCATGCTTGGACAAGACTAGAAGCTGACTCTTCAAAGAACTTGCCCATCCTCTTGAGCTTCCCTATTTCACTGGGGAATGATTCCTCAGGGTTGAAGTGCAAATAACTATTAAAGAGTTTACCTGTTATACCCTCTTTAGCACCGGGTATCCAATTTTTGGAAAACCAGACTCTCTCCTTTAAAGTGCAACAGCAGAAAAACAAAGGAAGACATCAATATTTAATATGGCATTTTTTAGACTTATGGGTTTTTAGGCTATAAGGACTGTTGTAAATCATTTAGACCAATTCTGTCACTTAACAGTTGAGGGAAAGAAGGCCTTAGAGGTTAAATGTTTTGTCTAAGATCATAAGATAATTGTGTTGAAGAATCCAAGAATTGTGTTGAAGAAACTGGTTCTCCTCATGTAGTCAGTTATAAAACTACCTCTGAATTACAATAAAAGGATGTTTCTATTAAAATAGGTCTACCTTTAATGATGGTATAGATATAATTAATTATAAAACTAATTGCCTCAGAGCCTTTCACCTAATTTATGGTAAGAAACACAAATGCAAAATACTCAGTGCACTTCTATTTACCAATATTGTAATGAGAATCTGAAAATGTAAAAAAAATAAGAAAGAAAGGAAATGTTAAAACATATTTGGATGAGGTTAGAGAAACATCATTGCTTGGCTGTATCTTAATTTCTAATGTTCTCTTCTGAGTGTTAAGAAGAATGTTTCTTTAGATCATCTAACTTTATTTTATTGTCCTGGAATTTGGGGGCTGGAGTGGGTCAGGCAGATCATTGAGTACACTTGTTCCCAAACCCAGATGCTTGTCAGCACCACCTGAGTGAATTTTATGTACAAAGGTTCTGGGGTCTCACCCCTAAGAATTCTGATTCAATGGGCCTGGAGCCTGGCAAAGGTCCTGGGAATATCTATTATAATAAGATTCCCTAAGTTTCTGAAGACCAGCTGAGTTGGAGAACTCCCACCCTAATCCAATCCCCTTGTTTTGCAGATGAGATATTACATGCCTGGGTCATTTTTTTTTAATAGCACATGGAGTGATGGAAGAGGGAACTAGCACATTTAGGAAGTACCAACTTTATGAAAGCTCTTACACTGACCTTCCTGAGTGCATGCAACCCAGGTGTCCTTTCACTATTTGTTTTGGTTGTCTCGGAAAGCATCTAACAGGAATGAGCTCTCTAGTGAAATGCTGTTATATACATCTAGCCTCATTATAGGGTCATTGAATTAGTTCAGCTCAATTGGGAAGCAGAAGGGGAGATGAGAGAGAGAGAGAGAGAGAGAGAGAGAGAGAGAGAGATTGGTTTAAATAATGCCAGTTATTCCTCTTACTAATTGTGAGCTTTTGCCCCTGAATGGACTTCTGTGGTTTGATCTCAGACCAAGGGGGCTGACTTCTCCCTACTGCATCCCGTCTCCTTTGCTTCCTTTGGCTTCTGGTTAAGTTTGCAGGAGATTAAAAGGCAGTAGGGAAAAGAGGTCAGGATATTTCTGTAGCTGTAGCTATAGCTGTGTCTCTTTGGTTCACAGCTTCTGTTGGCCACCATAGCAGCTCTCACCAGGCTCTGGGCACACCATTTTCACCCCTTTGTCCTTAAACCCCAGGCACACTAACCATGCCCCACTGTATCTAGTCTCCGGGGAGCTTACCATCCTTATTTTGTTCTCGTAATCCAGCTCACACCTCTATGATGTGTTCCTTTCTTAAAGACATTAATTTAAACCACTGGCCTTAATTTTGTTTTCTTCAGGCATCGTGATTAATACAAGATGGGAAATAAAATTATTTACTTACCTCAATAATTCTAAATTCTTTAATTCCTTCATATCCTTGAACTCAAAGTTGTTTATGTTTAAGAATATAGTGATGTGAAATTGTACTTTGCATTTATTTACTTGGTTTACATTGCACATTACTATACATTTATCATTTTGCATACATAATTAATGTTTAAATTGGTTGACACAAAACTATACACTATGTACTTTGTGAGCTATTTAATATGTTTTCAACAGCAATTTTGACTACATAGGCTTTCCTCATTAGACAGTGACTTAAGAACTTCTGCTGTGGTTAAGTGCAACATTGTTCTATGTATCATAAAAGGTATTAAAGCTGGGAGGGAGACTATACAATGAAAGAACCAGGGTAGAAGGAATTCAATTTGTATCTTTCCCATTACCTACAATTTACTTTGCCCCAGAAGTCTAAAACAAAACCCTTCAAAATATCCCCCAGAAGAGTATAAATTGGTGCAACCACTTTCAAGGACATTTTGGCAATATCTACCTAAGTTTTAAATAAACATACCCTTTCTCTCATTATTTCTTCTTTTATGAATGATGCTTCAGATATACATATAAGGCTGTTCATCTCAGCACTGTCATATGAAACACAGTATACAACTTCAAATCTGTCAAAGGAGACTTGTTAAACATGTGTAATATTCCCAGTGGATTACTCTGTTGTCATTGTAAAGAATTAGAGGCATGTAGATGGTTGAGATATAAGTTGAAAAAAATCCAAGATGCAGAACGACCTGTGATATGTGACCCTGCTCGTGAATATATCCCTGTGTTTTTCCTTCCTTTTAAAAATAATCTTAAGCATGTACTATTTGCATAATAAAAACAAATAAACCATAATGCCCCAGTGATAGTGGTGAGAACTTAGAAGCACCCAGTAAACAGTTACTGCTAATTGACTAAATTTGTAGGTCTCCAACTGAGAGACACATGTGCATGGGGAGCTCCCTTCCAGTTCCACTGCCCTTATTCCAACCACTTTAAATCTAAAGCCCGTTGCCGAATGCATGCACCTTTGTCACTAAGGAGGTGACTCGAGCTCTGACTTTGTTAACTGGGAAATTTCTCTATGCATCACCACTCAGAGGGGAATGTGGAAGCTGATGTCTGCAGGTGATGGGAAGGTTTTCATCATCCAAGATGACAGTGACGCAAATGAGAAGGGATGAAGGCATGATGCCAGAAAGCAGAGAGAGTCCAGAGCAAGACTCCAAAAGTCCCAGCAACCCACAAAGAAGTTTCACACCGAGGGGACACAGTAAATCAAAGCAAGAAGGGTTTACATTTTTAGATGAAGTCGCTGGCTGTCAGAAAGAGGTAGAAGAGATAAAGATGTGATCGTAAATTCCTCTGTCTTAAAAGGCAGTTCCAGTAGTAACACTTCAGTGATTTTGTAGGCTGGCCATCTGGGACAAAGAATTACTGTCATGCCAGGAGCTCACAAGCCAAGCTGAGAGCTTTGCCACCAGAGCACACCCCTTTCCTCTCCAGGGACACTCTATGTACCTTCAATCTTGTATCACTCCTAAAGAAACTTAGAATTCTAGGATTTGACTAATGAATCAAAGGTTGTTACTGGTCAAAGCTTTAAAACTGAAGCATTAAAACTGAAGAGGCCCCTGTGATAATGTGGGGCTGCTGCTGGGTGCTGGTGGGCCGAGGGCCGGGATTGCTGCTAATCGTGCTATACTGCACAGGACAGACCCACAACAAGGCGTTATCTGGCTCAGGTCGAAGAATCCTGATCTGATGCAAATTCTTCAATTTCCCGAGACAGAAATCGAGGCCCAGGGAGGTTATGAATTTTCTACAGGCATTAAGAACTGTATCTCCTATGGAGTTAGCTCTGTTTAACATCTTTCTTTTTCAGTTTTTTAAGTGCTTCTTTTGGGATCACGTTTCAGTGTGCCAGTTTAGTGATAATAAATGCACTCTTCCCTTCAGTTTGCATAGATAGAAGAAGAGGGGCGGGGTGGAGCCTGGGCTGCTGTGGTCGGAGCCTGCCCAGGCAGCCGTTGCCAGGCTTCCACGTCCTGCCCTGCATCCCTCCTTGGCAGCACAGATGCCGTGAAATGCTCTTCCCTTTCCTCCTTCCATCGGGCGTCATCTGCCATTCCTTTTAGGGAGTTGGAGCCGTTTGCTAAATTGTAACCTAATTTGAGGTGTTAGAAGACCATAACAGAACGGAGAGCTTCCAGACTTCGTTACCTCTGAATTGCTATGACTGCGGAACTTGGAAAACGGCCAATGGCTCCATTGACAAGACCCTGGGCAGAGCAAGGAGAAGCCCCAGGCTAATGAACTCTCTGTCCTTCCTTTACTCATTTTCCGGAAGCAGGCCACTCTGCCCACACGAAGGGCAGAACCGCCAAGAAATTGAGCCTGGTGTGAAGACTAAATGTGATTTCGTTTTTACTGGGCTACTGCAGGCTCTCTCTGTGCGTTCCAGTTTCAACAGTGTCCTAAGCCTTCAAGCCTTCTTGAAAGAGACATAGCTGCCTCGAGTTTACCGTCACTGCTTCCAGCTGCTTTGAATACTAGCTGCCCTTTTTAGCCTTGCTAAAATTTCCCTTTCGATAGTCGTACTCGTAGACACCCTGGTGAAGTGGTTAAAAGTGCTTTAGCAGTCAGAAAGACCTAGGTGTTTCCCTCTGAGTTTGCTCACAATGTGTGCTGGAGAAAGTGTTTAAAGTACTCTCTGTTCCTTGCCTTCCCCGGGTGTAAATGGGGTAATACTAATACTTCCCTCATGGGATCATCAGGTACAAATAAAAACATATCTAGAATTCTTAGCATACTGCTTTTCCTTGAGTAAGCAATCAGAAAATGTCAATACTTATTTTGCTATTTTAGCACCTATTGTTTATCATAAAATGCAACTTTGAATTCATTTCTGCATTGAAATGAGTTCATGATTTATTAATTACACTGGCATCTATATGTATTTCAAATAGTGTAATTGATATCTATTTCATAGAGTAATTGCTAACCTGACTTCTAACACTAGAGATTAGATTGGCCTATTTTTAGATGTATTGTTTACTTTACATCAATAATTGTCCAATTTATATGACTTATACATGAATTCTTTTGTACGTAGTCCAATGCTATTGGCTTAGCAGTTAGAGAGAAAATGATCAGGTTCACCCCAGTATTTGGGGGGAGTACATGCAGCAATTTGTTTAACTTATTTTTTTGTGTATGTGTATGTCCTACTTTATGTCTTCTCTGAATAAAACTTGTCTGAAATTTGAAAAATACAAGTCTGTATCCTTTTACCAAAAAATGGGAAGTATAAGGGTAGGCCTTTGTTGTTGTTGCTGTTGTTGTCTTTTGAGGAGAGCTTTTGAGCCAAAAATTCTATTTACATATGCATGTACTATTTTAATATTAATGCCCAATTTATTACAGTTACAAATTCTAAGCCAGTTTTCCTTATGCCTTAAAGTTCAACTTATCTTACTCTATTTATAGATGTAGTAAATTTTAACAATCACTTAAAATCAGAGGCTTTAATTAATGTTATGTTTCATTTACAGATGATGTTAGCTAAACAATTTTGAACTTTTAAAACTGTGTTTATACAGTTTTCTTTTTGAGTATGTAATTGACTGATAAACAGAACTTTTCCAAGTGAGTAAATAATTTTTTAAAATATAATATATCAAACTTATAAATAAGGTAAATGTCAAGTTCTTATAGACTTCCCAACAGTTTTTAGAAACTTAACTGAATTCTCTTTGAATAGCTAAGATCATCATTCCAAAATTATATTTAAATTTAGAATTCTGAGGCTTGTAAGTTAGCTTAATAAAATTAATTGTCTTAAATATTTCTAATACTTCAACTACTAAATATTGATTATTTCTATTTTCTTTCTATTGTTTCTACTGTTTCCATAAAGAAACCAATTTTCTGAACTTAACACAATTTTCTAATTATAGGTTTGATTTATCATCCCTGTACTAAAATCTAGATATTTCTATTTAAGGCCAGTTGAGGTTATAAATCAATGGAGAATTTTAGGCCTAGATGGAGTATTTGATTCCTGCTATGTCACTTACCTACAAATTGACCTGCTTTTTATAGTTGCTGTAACAACAGCGTCTCCAGGTCCTGTGGAAGCCATTGTCCTCTCCTGGGTTCAGACTAATGTCATACGAATTTCTGTCCACTGCCGTTGAGATTGTTTGCAATTCTCTTCGTGGCTTGCTTAGGTTTTACACTTATTTAATTCTCTTAATGCATTTTAATGTTTTTCCCATCTGGCTGAAAACGCACTGTCTTTCTATGCCATCAGATATGTCACACACATATGGAATACTTTTGAAACTTCATTTAACTTTATTACCTGATTTGTGTTGTTGAATTCTGTATTCTTTGTGTAGTGTTCCCAGCTGGCAGAGCTACAATGAGATAAAATGACATGGCTTTGGATAGATACTGTATATCTGTCAGGTCTTTGGCTCCGCAGAAATACACAGAAGTCAAGCTAGTGGCAGTGAGGAGAAATATCCACCACCCAGAATCCCTCCACACAGACACTGTTGACTTCGAGCATATTGACTTCCAACACTTCTAAGGTTACAGTGTTCTGTGCTTCAGTTCTTGTACTCTTTCTTTTTCTCTGTTTATATTTGGCTTTCCAAGTGAACTCATTCAGTCCAATGATTTTAAATGCCTCCTTTGACAGATACTTTGTATCTCCTACTACAGACCTTTTCCCCAAACTCTACTGTTACGATTCAACTGTTTACTTGATGCCCAGAATCTAATTTCTTCTCACATGTCCACTACCTCCTGTCCTTGGCAACCATCTTATGCCTCTATCATCTCTGCCCTAGGCTACTGCAGTGGCCTCCAAACTGACCTCCCTGCCTCTACCCTTGACCCCCACCAGTAGCCAGGGTGAGGCTGTTGATATAATATGTCATCATGTCATCCTCTGCTATAAACTCTATAATGGCCCTTCATTTCACTTTAAGATCCAAAACCCTTACAGTGATCCTCTATCATCTTTTCCCATTACCTCTACAAACTCTTTTCCTTTTCCTGAGAATTTTATGTTCTTCTAGTGTTTTTTTATTGGTTTACATAGAAAGGATAGTAATCTGTTATATTTGAGGAAAATATATTTCTAACGAAAAGTTTTTTAATTGTTAATATCCATAAATTGTATATGTTGTATGGTAATACATTAATATTTTCCTTTATATGTCTTTATTTTTTAAGTTTAGAATATTTTCTTCATTCAGAAATCAGAGAGATGTTTACCTGCAATTTAGATTTTGTTTTTATTGTTACTGGCTTATTTTTGCTTCTTTTATCTCCCCAAAATGCATTTTAGTGTATTTTAGAAGCTAAGTTCTAACTTGGCTTTTATTTTTCAAGTTAGCCTACTGTTTCTGAGGAAATTTAAATAAAAGCAGAGGAGAAATTGGACTGATTGTCTAATTTGGGCACCAGAAGGTATGGTGACTTGAACTTTCCTAGGAGAGCTCTTTTATGGCATTTTCACAAGTACCCCATGCTGCACCTCATGGTTGTAGAGTAAAGTCCCCCAGGATATTTCTAATTGGCAGAGGGCTTAACTTTCTCACAGCCAAGGCAGTGGTGCCCGGGGACTTTCACCTTTAGGGTGGGTTCTGAGAGAGGGCTGTGGAATAAGAGTTCTCATATGCACAGAAAATATCCAGCTTCCTATGAATAATTTGATGTTGTCTGTTGAAGGAGGCTGTTGCTGGGCATAATTCTGGGTAATGGGACATTTCTGTCACTTCATCCTTATTGAAGCTTTTTGTCCTGGAGTATAGTGCTGTCAGTGGTGAAGAAGATTATTTGGTAAGATTTATGGAGACTATCATGTTTCAAAAGCTGGTCTTGCCTCTCTCAATTTAGCATGATAAAATGGGAGCTTGGCATTAGGAGAAATCACAAAACTACAGAGTCAGGTGTTGGAGCCCTCGATACAGATAATTGCCAGAAATTTTTTATTTTCTAAAAATTTGATTTTTGACATGGTCATATGAAAACATGCTGGAACTTATCATTGATAAATTGTGATATTACCACTGAAAATTCAAGTATGTACGTACACCTGTAACAGTGGTTTTTCATGTGAGTATGCCTGTTTCGTCAGAGCCTCACTAACAATGTGTGTTGTCTTCGTATAATGGCTTTTTGCTTTAACCTGTAAGAGTATGTTTTATGCTGATTGTTTGTTCTTTACCTGTGATATATGTTGCAAATATTTTCTACTAGTATTTTTCTCTATTTTGCTTGTTGTGATTTTTTTTGCCATGTCAAAATTTCATGCTGTATAGTCCCATTTATCAGTCTTTCATTGCGTCTGGATTTTAGTCATAGTTACAACGTTTTTTTTTTTTCTATACCAAGGTTCTAAAGAAATGGGCCCATGTTTTTTTTTCTAGTAGTTTTACAATTTCATGTGTTTCATGAATCCTTGATCTTTTTGGAGTTTATTCTGGTGTGTGGTTCTAGGGAATAGATCCAATCCATTATTTTCCAAATCACTATCCAGCATCCCAATAGTGTGTGTGTGTGTGTGTGTGTGTGTGTGTGTGTGTGTGTGTTTACCTAGTGGATTCAGTTGACACCTTTATAATGTAATACACTACGTTTTTACGTATATTTGGGCTTTTTTATCCTGGACTTTCTATTTTTTCCCCACTGTTTAGTCTCTCGTTTATGTGCTATGTCATAATCTTTTAATTATAGAGCTTTTCGCATATATTTCAGAATCTGAAAAGGCGTGCTGCTAACCAGATAGCCATGTATTGTGTGTTCTTCATGGTGTTTTCTTATTTTCTTTTTAATTTTTTTGGTTCTGGCTTTCTATTCTATTTCTAAGTTGTTTGTTTTATATGAACTTTAAATCCAGCTTGTTAACCTCAAAAAAATTTGTTGGCTCTTCCATGAAGATTTCAATGTATATATCAAATGATAAATGATAAGTGGCATGTTATGGTTTTAAGAAGCACTATTCAAGAAGAAGGGATGCCTTTATACTTGTTAAACTCTATCTTAAATTTTAATATTTAACTCTTTACATGCTAGTGTTCATTTTATGAGTTATTTCCCTTCTTGAATTATAAAGGTGCTTTACCACTCACTACCACCTCATTTTTTTCTTTTTAGTTTGCTTTTATCTTCTATAATTGTTGATTTGATTTTAGAATTATCCAATGATAGAAATAGGATGCTCGGTGAAGTGTTACTGTCCAAATAAAAGGGTGTAGAAAAAGAAATTTAAATATCCAATTGATTATAAAACTATCTCATTCTTAACCTGAACTGTGTTCTAGGAATTTTGGACTGATTTATATGTAAATGCAAATATAAATCCCACAGAGAACATTTAGCTCCAATGTCATATTTCATAAAGCTTTCTGAGATACATGCTTACCTGCCCACCTATGATTTTACAGCTCCCTTCTATGGGTCTCCTCTTACCCTATAGATACTTCCATCAAGTACCCACATGCTTAGTTGCTCTTGTTAATCGCTCCTTCTTAGACTGTAAACTCCTGGAAGGCAGTGACCATGATGTAGTTTGCATTTTTCTATCACAATGACTGTCTTAGGGCTGGAACCTGTTAAATATTTATTGCATGATTTGGTATAAACTAAATTTTGTGAACAGATTTAAATGTTGTGAATCAAGGACTTTGTTCTTTAAAAGTTCTGATGCTTTTGCTGAATCAGAATGCTAAGCTCATTAAACTGTACACTCAGCATCCACTTATAAATTACAATTTACATATAGGCGTGTGATCCAAATTTGATAGACTAACTTCACTCTTTAGTAACTTTCCATTTTCTCTGCCAATTCTACAATGTACTAAGTCAAATATTTTCAATCATAAAGGCATATCACAGTATCAATTATTTATTTCAAATACATATTTTTTTCTATACCCTGCCATCTAGAAGAGAGTCCAAATAAGATTTTCACCAAAATATTTATTGGTTGGTTTTTATTTTATTTTTTTTGGCTCTTGATAAAGACTAGGCATAAACTCAATGGCCTTTTTTATAGTTGATTTTTATTTTTCTTTATTGCTTATGATATGTATTGCTCAATGAGTTGGATCAACTATTGCAACATCTGACCCAACTGTGGCCTGCCCTGCTATGTTTGATCAAGGTTGTTAGATTGTTTTATTTATTTTCTCATTTTATAATTAAAACAGGCATTATTTTAGGGGTTGAATTTGATTATGCTGTATGTTACATTACAAGAATCACTGTCTACATAGGCAAATTGATTTGATTAAATTTATTAAAACTTGATACCATATAATTAATTTGTTATAACCATATGCTCACACCTCACTTTGAAATTGGTTCAATTTGTTGCTAGTATGTGAACAAAATACTAATGGAAAAAATTTACATTTCTATACATTTGGATTTTCAAATTAGGAGTTGGTCCTTGCCACCTTTGTCCTATCTTCTTTTGTATCATTTTGCTAGTGAAGTTATACCAAAGTAACCATTTAATTATAGGTACTTTGGTGAGTTTTTACCTTGGGGAAATATATTTCTTGAGATTCAATTTTTTAAATGTTCTTCTTTTGATATGTACTGCTACAAAACACACAAGTAAATGCTCTTATATTGACAGAGATTTTATTTGGTGCTTCAAGCTGATCAACTGAGGGATTTTAGCCTGTAATCATGTCTAGACAAAATGCAGATGTGGGTATTTGCTTTTTTTTTTCTCACTCTTAGTATACATTTGGGAAATGTTGGGCATACTTACTTCTCTGAGTCGATTGTTATATAGAACTAATTTTCAAGGCTTTTAAGACATCTTGACATAGGCAGTGTTTGATTTTTCAGGATAAATGTGTTCCTACATACATTTTCTAGGAAAACGTTGATAGAGTCAATCAAATAACAGGATAAAACAATTCAGGTGATACTAATATAAACTAAAAGGTCATGAAATGGAAATATCTGTTTTACTTCCAATGGGAACAAAATTTAAAACTGACATAAAAAAATTGTAGGACAACTGAATGATGGAAGAGGAGAGATCCCAAAGCAACATAGGAGAGCTGTGGATGCTCTCTCAATCCACAGGACACCCCCCATTAGCTTTGGTGAGTCTCTGTAGGATTTCTTTGACTGCAAGAGCATGCATAGCCTGTCTCAGGACGAGCCCGAATGTCAGGGAGTTCACATCGTGGGAGCAGCCCTTAACTAATGAGGAATTTGGTAGATACCCCCCACCCCATAACTTCCTTGCACTTAGGTGGGGCAATTCTGAGGTGTGTTCTATACCATCTTCTAGAATTCCCAATAGGAATGAGCTCCGGTTCCATGGCTAACTTTTCTGTTGGCTTCCTCCTTTTTTCTTTCTCACTTTCCCACTCCTTTAACATTGTTTTGTAGAATGTCTCCCAACTAAACTACTTCAGGGTCTGATTCTGGGAGAACCCAATATGAGATGGTGACCAATGACCAGTGTTTCTTCAGAATCCAGGTGCTGGAAGGAAAACAGTAGTCTACTAAGTGCACTTTGGTTGTACAAACAGAAGAAATACTTCCTTTTTGCTCTAGGAAGCTTGCCTACCTTTTGCCCTAGACCAGAGATTGTTTTCACTGATTGGACAGCTGCCTAATTTCTCTCTCTGGTAAACCTGTATTGGACCACAAAGACCAGCCTAAAAGCCTCTGAGGAAGTTACAGTCCTCTATGTGCAAGTCCAGAGCTTGGCGTTTTATCTCCCTTGTTAACAAAATAGTACAGGAAGCTTAGACATGTGTAAGTGGGAGAAAACAAAGAGAGCAAGATAGTGAGGAAGACAGGATATGAGTGCCCCACCGTCCTGCAAATACTGGGAATAGGGACAAGGAAGTCCTGCTATAGTTTGTGTAAGGCTAGACATCCTAGCTGTTCTACTCCAGCCCCTTTCACTGAGAGATAGGGTTGTCAGGAGGAGGCCTTGATTCAGGACATTGGTGAGAGGAAAGAAGAGGTGCCCTTTCATCCTATCATGCATAGGCCTAAGAATCATGGTGGAGCTGGATTAAGAAAAAACAATGTGTAGTTTTGGGTTTTCTCCTGCCTAAATAAGAGAGGATTTCTTTCTATCCCAAAATAATCTCCTCCATCCTGAAATTTCACTAATTAGAGTTAATAAGAAAACATTTCTGAGTAGGTTAAAGAGTATATGGGGAGATGATTAGTCACAAACTTAAGGTGAATTAGTTTAATTAGCTTTTACTATAACCTGGCTGAAATATCTAAAGAAAATGAGGGTTTTGATTTAGGGAAACAGTAATTCCAAAGCAAGACATACATGAGGTTATGTAGGAGGTGTGGGACTTCATAAGGGGAATGGGGGTGCATGCTGGAGAAAGTTTTAGGCTGCTAGAGGCCTTGGTGAGGTTGCACAGGGCACCAAGTGGAAGGACAGAGGGACTGAAGGTATATCAATACAGTAAGTCCTTACTTAACATCATCGATAGGTTCTTGAAACAGTGACTTGAAGTGAAAAGACTGACATATAATGACACCAATTTTACCATAGGTTAATTATATAAATAAGAGTTAAATTCTTATGACATATTTCTGGTCAGAAAAACATCAATAAACTTCTAAATAAAGACCCCAAACATTTCTAATATTAAACATTGAAATAAATTTGAGCTATACATACATTTAAAAATATTAATAAAAACAAGTAAGATCATTGCTTTCCAACCAGCTTATTTCAGTTTATGGTTGAGTGTGGACAGAGCCTCTCTGGCTGCTCAGGGCACAAGGTGGGGGACACCCCTCTGGATAGGGTATTCTTCCAGCCCAGGGTACATTACACACACACACACACATGCACACACACACACACACACACACACTTGGACAATTCAGACATGTCAGTTAACTTAATATGCACATCTTTGGGATGTGGAAGGAAACCAGAAGAAACTCAATGGAGACATGGGGAGAACAGTCTAATTCTACACAGACAGTGGCCCCAACCAAGAATCAATTTTTATTTTTCTCATCAATGTTGTAACAAAATGATTTTGAATGTAACAATTTCATTCAAAGACCTGCTGTACTGGTGTTCACTTTTATTTTAGATTCCTCTTAAAACACATCAGCTCTCAGTCAAGGCCAGTTGTTTTTTGCTGTTGTTATTGCTTTTTTTCTTTTTAGCATACCTACTTACTTCCTCATTTTTTTCCTAGATTCAGGAGATGGAAGTATATGGAAGCAAAATAGTATTTTTCTGGCAGTTGCATAGAGAGAAAAACAAATTTAAGGACATATTCCTCATGAATAAATTCTAGCTTCCCCATAAATGCTATGAGAATAACATGCCCTTTAAAAAATGACTATTCTTTGTATTAAGTGTGTGGAAAAAATGCTATGCTTCTGTTGAGTTCTACCAACATTGTGGTGTGTGTGTGTGTGTGTGTGTGTGTGTGTGTGTGTGTGTGTAGAAAAATACTACTGGGATCTACCACAGATAATTCTGGGGATAGCAAGATGGGGGAAACGAGGGCTGCCCTGGAGAGGCTATCATTGAGGATGAAGAGAAAAGGGCTGTAGACAAATAGCTACAACCTGGAAATAAGGGATTTCAGGGGAATAAAGAGCAATTGAAGTTTCATTATTATTAAAATTATTATTTGTTGCCACTCATGAATTTCTGAGATCTGATCCAGAGCCACTTACAAAAAGAGCTGGGTGGAGAAGACTTGATGGCCTCTCTCTGTGTCTAACTTCTTACTATCTTCTTGCCTCAGTTTCCTCTCCTTCTTCCGGTTCTTAAGATAGTTGAGTCTTTACATCTAACTTTTGGTGAAATTGTTCTCACAAAAGATGCTTAGCCTGCAAAGGTAAGGGACAGAGAATTATTTAGAGATACTGCCTTAAGGTCATAGGGTTATTTTGTGGTGAAGTAGAGATCCATGCTCCATGATCTTTCCATGATTTCATTTCTGTTATCATTTCTGCCTATTGGTAGACCTACTGGCTCTACATAAATGTGGTCAATTGGTTGCAAAAAATATTACCAATAAATGATTGCACCCTTGAAGCTTGAAAAAAATAGTTTATTTACATAGAGAAAATAAGACCATGGTGAGGTGTCTCCTCACTGTAGAATTTATAGTAGGAGGCTGTCAGGTTAATGTCTCAAATTTACACTCTGTTCCCCTTGAGTGGGATCAGCAGAGAACAAATTTTTACTGAGTCTGCATCGCTTCATTCAATATGCAGGAGGGAGCAAGGAAACAAATGCAATGTGACTGATTTCCCAAGAGATGATGCTAACATGAACCAGAAGCTGATTCAGAAGAATTAAATGGAAATCTTCCAAGTACATATTTACTCACATTGGTCACTTCCCTACTCTACACTCAATCTATCAGCAGGAACCACCACCTAAAATCTTGTTAAGAGCAGTTAAATAGGAGCAACTATAGACACTGTTTAATTTACCTTCAGGAAACAGGCTTTAATTGAAGAGTTTCCATCTTCTGGATTTGCTTGCCAAAACCTTAGACTTTAGGTGTAGACTCTGAGACTGGAGGTGTTAACTTGGTGTTGTGGACCATCACCAGGCGAGAAAGCATTCACTGAACAAAGTTTTCAAAATTGGAAAGGAGTAAGTATTTGACAAGTGAAATGTGTAAATAAATAAATTCATTCTGCAAGGGTTTCTAGCTATTACCTTTAGTTTAAAAAACTGCTCAGGTTTAAGATTCATTCATTCCAATTTCACAGCACCTTTGGAACCCTGAGCTAGTAGCTAGGCCTCCCAATTAGATATACAAACCACAGTGCCTTTCTCCAAGCTCTGGACTGCAGTGTATATAACACTTGGTTTGACTATACAGAAGCTCAACTTGTAGCCTGAATCAGAGATATAAACACCAAGTACAGTCATAAAACTCCTTTGGGCCTCTCGTCCCTATTGGCAATTTGCCTTCCCAGTACAAACAAGGGAGCCAGCTCTAGGATAGATTCTCCAGCTCTGTCTCAACCTCTCTTAGTTCTGTTTTTGATTTGCCAACAGTCTCAGCTTCCCTAGGTTCCCAACTCCACCCTAGGTTTTGCTTTTGTGCATTACATGAGCTCTGCTGCCAGCTGTCACTGTTTACCTTTTATCACTGCCCCCTTTTGGATCCGAGATGATTTTTTTTCCATGATGATGAGCCCTGCTAAGATGACTCGGAGTATTGGGTCTAAGTGAGCCCCTTTCTTGATGTCAGGGTGATGCTAGTAAACTGTTGTAACAAACAACGCCAAAACCTCAGTGGCATAACACAATAAGAATTTCTCTCTTATTCACATGACAGTTCAATGCAGATTAGGAGGCAATTTTCCAAAAGGGGAGCAGGCATCTGGGCACTTTCTTTAGGGTAGCTTCACCAGCTTAGAGTCTGTTATTTCCAGTTAGTGGGAGAAAGTCCAGGACCTCACAGAAACTTTTAGGAGCCAAGCCATTCCATTAGCCAGAGCTAGTCCTATGGCCCTATTTAATAGCAAGTGACATTGGGAAAGGTACTCTTCCTACATGCCTAGGAAGAGGATATGTTATTGGTGAGTATCTAGCTATTCTCTGCCATACCCGTCACTGAATGACTTATTAAACTCCAATAAGGGAAGTAATATTAAGTGATTATAACACTGGCTAGGGGAAAAAGCAAGCACAATTTGAATGTAATTATTTTCTCTTGAATAATTAATTAACCACACCCACAAATTTTACTATCTATTTACATGGGTGTTCCATGTAAAGTTCTGGAGATCTCAAAATGCTTAATCCAGTGAACAAAGTCAAGCCCAGAACAATTACTGGGAATAGTTGATTTAACTATTATGGTTGGTGTCAATGAAAGATGCTCATGGATCATCTAGTTTAATAAGTAATTGTAGATTTATTAAGATTTTACCTGTCTCCTGTTATAATAGTCAACAGCTTAGTACATAACAGGCACTAGATGAAAGTTAACTTATTCTCCCTTCTCTGATGACTAATGTCTCCAATGAATCTGAGGTAGTCTTTTGAAATCCTTTCCTAGTGGAGTGGGGGCTTATGTTTGTTTAGAGCCAGCCCATCTTGTTTCTACTGTTTTCAAAAAATTTTTTCCTAGGCTTGGTAATTCATATTCAAAGTCAATGTTATCTGCACATTTATTGTTAAGTACACACAGAGAGATGTTCTTTGAGCCAAGAATTTCTAAGATTATTAAGATAGTAATTTTTTTCATATCCCTATTTAGTTCAATTCGATGATATTTTCTTAATCATAGTTGAGTATTCCTGAAAGTAATTTTGTCTCAAATAATTCCTTTTACCTCAAGGAAAACTATGTGTCTTCATATAAACAATGTTGAATTTTTATATCTCTGTCGTATGTATAATGAATTCTAATCATGTGCGTTATTTCGGGACAGACCAAGTCTGTCTTTTAGGTTGTCTTTTAGGGCAACACACTCCACACCTAATTTGGGATTCTCTATTCTTAGGTTTAATTAATGTGTTTTATGTCATATAATAATTTTAAAATTGTTAAATATTTGACTTTCTTCAATTGTAGTATTGATTTTTAAAAATTGTTCTTTCTCTCAGAGAGGGAGAATTCATTGTTTCAATCAACAACTCATTCTGTGACAGGTGAAGTTTTGTCCCAATAATAACTCACTTGGATACTGTTTTAGAAAATAAGTAACTGTAGATATTGGTACTGTGTGGACAAAACAAAACAAAGGGGGACTGAGGCTTTATACTTTTTATAGGTATATCTTTATGAGTGCCTATTTTACAAAGTAGATGGTAATTCCATTATGAACCAAAGGTTTGTATCTGTCTGGAGTTAGTAGGGGTTATGCAGACTATTTGTACTAACCTTCTGACCTTGGATAATTCCTAAGTCCTTGTACCTCAGCTTTTCTCTGATTAAAGGTAGTGCTCCTTCTGCCCAACAGGTGGAATTCTGTGAGACTTACTGAGATCAATCCACGTAAAAATAAAACTTTCAAGATGCTTACAGTCCAACTCCTTTCTCTAGTTAAATACTTAGTGTAATGTTGCCAGATGAAATACTGGATGTCCAGTTAAACAAATTTCAGAGAAACAACAAATAATTTATACTTGATAAATCCGGTAATTCTAGAATGGGGTTATTGAGAGGGTGTAAAGGACCGACTCTACCACTTTCCAAAGGAAAGAGAAATTTCCTGTCCTTGCTTTCCCCGACATTGGTCACTGATTTTCTGAGGAGTCCTTCGGGAACCCCTTTGGTCAGTCTTAAGGAAAAAATTGATAAACAATTCTGAATGTAACTGCAGTGCAACCTGAATAACTCAATAGCCACAGCAGTTTGAGAGATTTTAGGAATTGCAGTTGCATTAAAAGCCGTCTAAGGGAGTTCCCTGAAGGAGTAGTGGCTAAGGCTTCGGCTCTGTCAACACTGTGGCCTGGGTTCAATTCCCAGCCAGGGAACTTATCCACATAAAAAAAAAAGCCATCTAATTTGCTCCATTTAAAGATGAAGACCCAGGGCCACATTTCTGAGGTGATTGCTTGCCATCATACAAGGTAACCAGAGGAAGGACCACAGCTAGAACTTCATTCTCCTTAGTCCTGGACCAGTGTTTTTCTACTCTACCATGCTGTGTCCAGGGACAAAATCCAGGCAACCACCTGCCTTTGTAAATAAAATTTTATTTGGGGGTCATAGCCATGACCATTCATTTACATGTTGTTTTTTGCTGTTTTCACTCTTTAATGGCAGAGCTGAGTAGTTGCAACAGACTGTATGGCCAGTAAAGGCTATAATATTTATTGTAATATTACCTGGTTCTTTATAAGAACAGTCTGTTGATTGCTCCTGAAGGAGAAAGGGTTGTCTTCCCCCACTGTTGTAAGGATATAACAGGATTTGTGCTTTCATTATTGTAGTCAGACCATACTAAATGTATAATTCCCTATTTAAAATGACAAAGTATAAGCTGCACATAACTATGAATAAATACATAAATTACTATAATTGTAATAGTCATTTAATTTCAGAACTGATCATTGAAGTTTAGGCATTTTTTTTCTTTACATTTTCGATCCCATAATGAGGACAAACTACGTGATTAGCGAATAATATTTACTGAGAGGTCTTTGTGCACATGATATTATGTTTGTTTTAGGCATTCTAAAATAAGGCACATGACACAGTTTTTGCCATCAAGATGACAGCATGCACAAAAAAAAGCACTAGGTTGATTTGGTATTATCTATCACATCTTAAATGATTCCAGGAATACAATGGGATATATTTTATATGCATACAAATATGGATGCTCATACATTAAATTGTCCTGTGTATCTGCAGAGAGCAGACTAAGGAACAGTAGGAAGCAACTTTAAGGAAGCTGGTCTGTCAGTTTTATTTCTCTCAATATGATAAAGGTTATCTATCACAGAAAAGAGCAAGTTTCTTTTCAGGTTGAAAGCGTTTAAGCAGTTCCAAGATCACCATAGGAAGTTGTAGAGATAAGAGCTGGAGGAGGCTATTAAACTCCCTTTCTCTGCTGAGATCCTGTGATTAACAGCCTATGACATTTTAAGACTTCGGTATACAGTCTCCCTTTTATCACAGTCATTGTCTATATTGTGTTCCTGCAGCCTCTGTGGATAGTCATTAAAAACATCACAAGTGTGTGTATGAATACTGAAACATTGCACATGTTTTCCTAATGAGACTATTTATTTACAAATTTATTACTTTTTGCATAAAATAATCCTGGAATCCATATCCTTGATGCAATTCTTTGATGCATGTATTGAAAATCACACATAGCTTTATTTTACCAAGTTTGCCTCAAACCTTTTTTGAAACTGCAAATATTCTGTTGCCAAAGGTCTTACATTTGCAGAGGTGTTTTGGTTGATTTGAAAGTAAAGAATGATTTTTCAAGGCAATTCAGAAAAATCATAGGTAATTTAAAATCACACAAAATACACTGTAAGTTTAGATCACGTCTTGAGCTATTGTAAGGTATACCTAACCCCTGAGGATACCACCGCAGTTTTGGGGCCTGATTTTCTATAGATGATGAAGTTACTATATTTTGCTTTGTATAATGTGCTCTCATGTATAATGTGCACCTATTTTGGGGGGGTCCCCAAACTTTCAGGGGAAATAACTTTCATTTTCATTAATTAATTAATTAATTAAATAAAAAATATTTGTACCGTTAGACTTATGGGGGTGACATTGGTTAGCAAGAGTTACATAGGTTTCAGGTGTACAATTGTACAGTGCATCGTCTCTTTGTTGCGTTATATGTTCACCCCCAGTATCATTTTTTTCATCTAATTTTTATTTGTTTATATTTAGGTATTTGTTTTTTGTATTATAAAGAAATTTTAGCATTTATTTTTTAACATTATGGTACAAGAAATTTATGTAACGAATAATTGCAAAACACAAGCACAGATAAAAGTACAAGAAATGTTATGTATACTTTTTTAATGTAAAAAATTCTTGTATTGTATTCCAGGGTATTATTTTGCATATGGATATTGTTATTGATTTCTAAAGCTATACTTTTAACTAGTAAGCATAAATAAAAGAATTAAAGCCATTTATATAGATATGAAATTAGTACTATGCATGTATAATGCACATCCTTATTTTTCCCTCACAAATTTGGGCAAAAAAGTATACATTAAACACAGCAAAATATGGTATCAGAGCAGTAGTCTTCAATCTTCTGTAAGAAATTCTTCTTTCTTAGGTCATATAAACAAAAAGAGAATTAGCAGATACTGACATCTGTTACATGCTGCATACTTTATACATTATTTCATTTAATCCACAGAATGAATTAAGTATTGTTAACCTTCCAATTGACAAATGAAGGAATTGATTCTCAGGGAAATTATGTGATTAAACTCAAGGTCATACAATTTGAAGCAAAGGAGCTGGCATTCTGGTTTAAGTCTGTTGGATTCTAAAGCCCTTGTTAGGTGATTTTACTACAATGTCTCTCACTTGCAATGAGAATCCAAGTAACTTAGACTTGGTGCTATTTTGTTTTAGCCTTAGCTATTTATAGCCTGGTTAAATGGCAATCCAAATTTTTTCATTAAGCCCTTGCTGTGTTCAAGGCACTGTGCCAATTGTTATGGAGTCAGAGACGCATCACCATCCTCAAGGACCCTCAAGGATCTTATAATCTAATTAAGGAGAAAAAACAGTATGAAAAGATAACTGAAAATGGAAGGCCACTCATTCCAAGAGCTAAGTGGAATATGTGACAACAGGGTTAGGAAAAGGCAAGTCACGTCCAGCTGCAGGTGACACCACAAGGGAAAGGAACTGGAGTCTGAATGCAGTCTAAGACATTTTTACAGTCTATCAATCAGTTGAGGATTGCATTATGGACATCACTTTTAGCCTAAAGACCTGTTTTGTTGACCTGCATAGATTTTTTTTTTAACTGTAGGTTGATTTACATAAAAATTTGGTTTTTGGTTTTTCTCAAATTTTTAGAAGATCTAAGCCATGCATGTTCAAATAGCAAAAGTTAGACCCTGTGTTTTTCAACTTTTTGAGGCTTCTGCCCTCCCAGGAGCTATAGCTGCTCTGTTTCTCCCATTTAGATCTTTCCTGGCCTAAAGTGTATTTAAGTTTAAAACTCCCACTGCAATTAGGAAAAAGGGACCTAGAGAGAATGAAGTAAATTTTCTAAGATACCAACTAATTAATAACAGGATGGATTAGACTCAAAGACTTCTGTTAATCTAGTTTTATTTTTACTAGGCCATATTATCATTCATCAGAATCAATTTATACTTTGATAAGGAATATGGACTTAAAACAGTCGTGCAATTCATGATCTCACATTCGTGGGATTAGAGATATTTGGAGAGTCGGAATTTTTTAAACTTTAGGAAGGTAATACTATTTATATATCAAATACCCTAGAACAAGTCAAATGGTCTGGGGCAGCATCCTAAATAAAACAAATTAATATTTCTGCTATGAAATGTATGAACGTGAACCCTAAATGGGAGAAATAAAGACTATGCAGAGCCATCTAACAGTTCAGTTCAGGTTTTGTTATCAGTTCAGATCAGACAGGTATTTTAGTACGTGTGCTGCCAAAGCGAGCACAGGCCAGGTATTGCAATAAATTATTTTGTTTCTAAACTTTTAGGATTTCAGAATTGTGGATAAATGCTTGTGGTAGTTATAGCTGTCTGAATACTTACATGTTTATTGACTCAGTTTTCTTATTTATAAAAAGATAATACTAGTTCCTATTTCATCAAATATTTAATATACATAAAGAACTGTGTCTGCAACATAGTCAAATCTGTATAGCTAATGGTTATTATTGTTGTTTTCTATTATTGATATTTTTATTTAAAATGTTTAATTTATATATCATATTCTTAATTTTTTTTTTACAACAACCCATAAGTGTCTACTTTTTAGCACACAAAGTCACTCTCTACCATCAGTTCTGGATGGCTTACCCTCACCCAGAGGACAGGAAACAATGACCCATGGTACAAATGCGAGCAGCTGCTGCCCCTTTGTAAGGCTCATGACCTAAGAATGCTTTTTTTTTTTACATTTTAAAGTGGATGGTCCAAAAAAGAACCATATTTTATAACATGTGAAAATCAAGTTAAATTCAAATTTTAGTGTCCATACATGAAGTTTAGTAGAAACATACATACTTAGCTATTTTCATGTTTTCTATAGCTGTGATAATGGTAGAGTTGAGTAGTTGTAGTGGAGACCAGATATATTGCAAAGCCTAAAATATTGATAATCTTGCCCATTACATAAAGAGTTTGCTAACCCCTGCTCTGACCTATTCCTGGTCACACAGTCCCTGCTGCTCTCAGTTTCTCTGCTTAACTTGGTTGCCCTTCTCCTCTCCTGTTTTGTCTGGCTGAGCAAACCCATTTCATTCTACTGGTTTCTTAAGATGACCTTGGATCTGCTTCTGTTAAAATTTGGGGTATCTTTTTTCTCCATTGCAAAATTCGACTTCCACCTTTCTTCCCTTATCACTTTGACCATGGTCTTTATATTCCCCTATGTTCTCATTTCCAAGAGTGGTGACAGGGAACCTGATCCATGGCTCATCTATGATTGATCTGTGGAAGCGGAGGGTGGAGAGCAGAGGTATATCTACTCCAGGATAATGCCATCTGCAATTTCAGTTGTCATTTCAACCATGTCAAAACTCCAGACCAAAAGAAGCCTGTTAGACCCTGTTTTGAAAAATCTCTACTTTCCACACTATAGGTATTTTGCAGCCTAGTTTATCTGTCGATATAATTGATGATAAACATAAATTTAGGGCAACCTGAATTCTCCATCAGAGTGTCTGGAAAAAGCCCTGGTAACTGTGGTGCCTGTGTTTTACACTCATTTCTTACCAAATGGAACCAACAGGGGGAAAACTGTGGACATCAACTGAACAGTTTGGGAGTTGGCCATGTCACTATTACATGGGTCTTGATTTGCATAGACAACACAAGGCCTTTTGATTTCCCCTTTCTATTTTCTCTTTTCATACAGCAGTGATTTTAATGAAAAGTTCAGCTTGAGGTAGGTGGATGTAAAATTGAGAAAGGGATTTGAATTATCTAGAAACTGTTAACAGGAGAGCTTTGTCCTCCTTTCTCTTGTGCACTTTTGAGTCTTTCAAGCTGATCTATATAAAAGAACATTCTACTACTTATAGGTGTACTTGTATAAGCAGATAATGAATTTACTAATCAAATCTTAAGAGCTTGCCAACAATTTTAATTGCAGTAGACCAATTGCCTCTTCCTAGTTACAGGAATTGATCGCCTTAAAATACTGTCTTATTGGTGATGTAGATTTTTAGTGACATTGATATTGTGTACTTGAAGTTGGGAAGACCTGGGCTCCAATGTTTTCTGATGGCCTGAGCCTCCATTTCTTCATCTGTGAATGTCTTACTACCACTCACAGAGTCATGAAAGGATTAAGGAAGAAGGTATCAATAAGCTGCTTTATACCCAGCACTTCAGATATAGCGAGCTCTAATAAATGATGGTTGTTAGTACTATTAGAAGTATGTATTGAGTAGCCATTGTGGAACATCAGTCTGGCCAATCCCACTGCAATTTATTATTTCAAATAACTCACGGGTAATTTAGATAAATTAAAAGAATTATCAGTGTGCATTTCATTCGTGGTTTCATGTATGTATGTGCATATTTAAAATCATTCTTCTGTGTAACTACTATCTCCAGATATAATATTGGCAGAGAATAATTTTCAAATATTAGATACATAAACATGAAGATTATAATAATTTTAAAGCTGAAAACTGAAGAAGATCTTAGAAATCATTTTGTTAATTGGCTACATGTTATACGTGAGAGTGCTTGTCATTTTCTCAGTCACACAGCTACTTTATGGCAGAATCTTCTAGATTTCTGGGCCACCACTTTGCACTTTCTCACTCATATTCTTGCATTTAATTTAATTTCCTTTTAAATGCTTTCTGCACTTTTATTTATAAATGTAGAAATCACTTAGACAATGTTTTTAATACTTACAATTCCCTGGAAAACACTACATTTAATGAGTAGTTGAAATAGAAGTAGTTCATTCTCTACCAGGTGCTGAGGAGGCTGACAGCAATGGTGAGAAAGTCTCTACTTTTAATTCATTATGAGTTTGCTTCACTGTAAGGAGACAAGGAATTGGAATTCCTGTCATTACCATGCACCCCAACACAAACACAGATGCACACACACCATTCACTTCAAATCCCTGTGAGAAGATTATTTGCTGTGCAGGAGAGATAAAGGGGAAAGAGATGGATGTAGCTGAATAAATATTTCTACCTGCTTTTTTTCCATGAAAGTTGATATTTTTAGAGTGATTTAGACAAATAATTATAAAAACTCACTTTGTATAGTGGTCTTTACAAATAAGTTTGATATAGAGTTCTCATGTCTGGTTAGTGGTTAAACAGCGTTGCAGATTTTGGTCTTTAGGCAACAAGTCCAAGGTTCTTCTGAAAAGACCATGAGGTTTCCCATCCTCCCCCACTCCCCAACTATACTCATGGGTCTGAAATAACCTTGGAAGTAAAGAGGTGGGGAGAGAAAAAGGACTGCTCAGGATGAATAAGCTATTTCTCACTGAATCTCTTTCTTAGAAACTGCTAAATACACATTCTTAATACAGATTACTAAACACTTATTTTCTTGTGGTGCCTTTTTAATGCATCTTTTAATGTATCTTCTTAGTTGCAGATTGCATTTCTTTAGCAAGACTCATTCTTAAAACATCTAATGCAGTAATTGGCACAAAGAGTAGCTGCTTTATTGGTTCCATATCTAATCAAATTTAATAACAATAATTACAACCCAACTTACTAAATAAGAAATTACTACCTAAACAAACAAATCTGTGTAAATTTCTTTCCTCATCAACATTTTTGTTTATTTCTGTACTTTTTCTATCTTATTATTCTATTTCTTGTAGTCAGTTGGGTTTAAGTTTCTCACGTGTAACGGAATGGGTAGGGTTTAGTCTCTCAAAGATAGCTTTTTGCAATTTTATTTATGGGTTTATCAATTGTCTTTATAACTCAAGAACAATGAATGTGGAGGCCTACCCATATTATTTTCTTCTTAAATTAAATATTTTATTTTAACTATTGATTTCTGGCTTTACAAATTTCCAGCCTCTTGTCTGGATTATTTTACACCTAATTTTCTAAATTTAGGGGTACTGGGTCTGAACCTATACTCTCTACAATCATTACCATGTTTTAGGCATGTAAAGAGATACATCTAAAACTCAAAAGGTTTGGAAGTAAAGGGATGACAAGGAAGTATCATACAAATACTAACCAAAAGAAAGTTATTGTGGCTATATTAATATCAAGAAAAAAGAAGACATTCAGACAAAAAGGATTATTAAAGATAATGGAAGATACTTCATAATAAGAAAAAGTTCTATTTACCAGGTAAATAATTTAAAATTTATTTATAACTGGTAGAACTAGCAGAAAAAAATTAGTAGGGACATTAAAGATTAGAAAAGCACAACCCACTAGATCTAATGGATATGTTTAGAGCACTGCAGTCCCCAACTGTGGAATACACATACAAATTCTTTTCAAGTACCCATGAGATATTTTCAAAATTTGACCAGATATAGGACAAATCTCCCATGTTTCAAAGAAATAAGACTATGTTCTCAGACAACATGAAATTCAGCAAGAAATAAAAACCCCATAAAAGTCCACATGTGTTTCATTATTAAGTAATTTACTTTGATATATCAATCAATTGTGAAATATGCATACCCTGGCTTATTTGATCATTAAAATCTAAAAATTAAATTATGAGAATTGGGGAAATTTAAACCAACTCAATACTGGTTTATATTAAGAAATTATTAAAGTTATATATTTTAAAAGAGTTCTTATTTTTTAAGCTATTTACCAATGACTTGTTTCAAAATAGTCCGGAGAGGGGAGTGGTAGGTGAGAAATAAAGAAGAAGAAATAATGCCCATAAGTTGATAATTGTTGAGTTTGGATTATAAGTCCAAAATGGATTCATTAAAATATTATCTCCATTTTTAGATATGTTTGAAATTATCCACCAGATACATTTCAAAAAAGAATTTATTTAGAAATAACCCCTGAATGAAAGAAGAAATTTCAATGAATGTTAGCAACTACTTTAACTGAATAGTAATTTAAAATGCTACATAAAAACTATGAAATGTAGTAAAACCAGGTTTTGAGAAAACTGCATAGTATTTAATGAATCTATTGAAAGAAGAAATGGTCAAAATCACTGACAAAGCATTCATTTCAAGATATTAGAAAAAACACACAAAGAAAATAGGAAGAAGGAAGTAAAGATGAGAATAAACATTAACAGCAAGAAAACCAATATAAAAATAGGATTAAGCTGAGGATTGGTTCTTTGAATAGACTAATAAAACTGCTAACCACCTGGTGAAACTGATTAAGAATAAAAAAGAGAAAAAATCAACTGATGTGAGGAATTAAAAGAGACAAGCTTTTCAGAATTTTCAAGGATTGAAAATTTTAAAGAAATAGGACAAAATACTTAGAAAAATACAATTACTGTAAGTGACACACAAGAAATAAGAAGTCTGAATAGTCCAGTAACAATGAAAGCAATTAAATCTATAATTTAAAATCTTCTCGCAAGTAAAAACTTCAGGCCCAGATGGCATCAATGAAAAATTATACCTAACTTTCAAAAAATAAATAATGCCAAGTTTTATAAACTCATCTACATCTTGAAAAAAAGGAAACACTCCAGTTAATTTTATGAGGACAAAACATCTTTGTTACTAAAACCCAACAAGGGCATTATCAGAAAAAAAATAAAAAACAAAACAAAACAAAAAAACAGAATAACAGCATTTATGAATATAAATGCAAATATCCTAAATAGATATTAGCAAACCAAATCTAATGATATGTAATAAAGATAATGCATCATGAACAAATTGAGTTTCTTCTTTTTTTTTTTTTTCTGCTTTTTGGTATGTGGGTAGCTCCCTGGCTGGGAATCAAACCCAGGCCGCAGCGCTGACAGCGCCAGCACCGAAGCCTTAAGCCACTATACCACCAGGGAACTCCCGAGTTTCTTCTAAGAACACAGATTTGATAACATTTAAATAGCAAGCTATGGCATTCAAAATTACCACAATAAAGGAGAAAAATCATATAATCCTTCAGTAGATGAAACTGTGGGGGGGTGGAGGAGTGAGGGGGGTCAACTATATAGTGATGGAAGGAGAACTGACTGCATGCAGATGGTGAGCACACAATGCAGCACATAGATGATGTCTTGTAGAACTGTATACTTGAAACCTATATAATTTTACTAATCAATGTCACCCTCAAAAGTTTAATAATAAAAAATAAATTTAAAAAAATTTTAAATATTGTATAAATATCAACATCCATTTTTTATTAACTGCAACAAACCGGTAAAAAATTAACTTCCTTACTCATGAGGATGTAAAGTAAAGCATAGGGAACCTAGCAATAAGGCAATAACTGTGTAGAGTGCTAGGTGGATACTAGGCTAGTCAGGGGGATCACTTCTTAAATTATATAAATGTCTAACCACCATGCTGCACATTTGAAATTAATATAAAATAATTTTGAATGTCAAGAAAAAGAAAAAAAAGATTGCCAATGGCAAATGTTGGGGATGGTATGGAGCAAGTAGGAACATTCATTAACTGTTGATAGAAATGTCGATAGGTTCAGTCTCTTTAGAAAAAGTTTGGCTGTACTTATCAAGGTTAAAGAGACCCATATCATATGACCTTCTGATTCTGGCTGTAGACATGCATATGAACATCAATAAGACATAAACATGAATAAGAATATTCAGAGAGTATTACTTATAATATCCTCAAATTAGAAACAACCCAATGTCCACCAAGAGTAGAATGTATAAATTATGGTATAGTAAAATACTCTACAGCAATAGTTTTCAGTTGGGGCATTTGGTAACTCTCAAGGATAAACGTCTAAAGACATTTTTGATCATCACAGCTAAGTATGGAGTATGTTACTGGCATTTTGGGTAGAGGTCAGGGGTGCTTACAATATCTTACAGTGCATACAACAGTCCTTCTTAACAAAGAATTATCTAGCCCAAAGTGTTCATAGTGCCAACGGTGAGAAAACTCATTCTATGATAATGAAAATGAATAAAAAGGAACTGCACAAACAATTTGGATGAATCTCACAAACATAATTTTGAGGGGAAAAAAGCCAATCTCAATATAATTCAGAATTGTATGATTTCATTTATATAAATTCAAAAAACAAACAATCTAAATTATAGAACTTACTGTTCCAGCTCAGGTAGTAAAAGTAAAAACAAAAAAAAAGCAAGAAGTGAATAACATAGGAGTCAAGATCGTATTTATTTTGGGGGGAGTGAGTTTCAAGGGTACTGGCAACGTTCTATCTCCTGACCTGTGTGCGTGTTACACATTCACACTATGATAATTTTTGAACTCTATTTTGTGTAGTGCACTTTTCTGTCTGCACAATTAAAAGTGCTTAAAACAAAGTAAAATAAAAAGTAATTATGAAACTATCTTTGAAGAGCTCTGGAGATTTGTTTAACCTCTCTCTCTCTCCCTCTCTCTCTCTCTCTCCCTTTCTCTCTCTCTCCCTTTCTCTCTCTCCCTCTCTCTCTCTCTCCCTCATCCCTAATGAGGTGACATGTTTTAAGAGAATCTGCATGGAGAAAGATGTGCAGGTAATATGGAACATTCTAAAAAATCTTTTTGAAGAGATCTATTTCTAAGATTCTCAGAAATGTTTCCTATCTCCTAACGGGTCATATGGCATAACCAAAACTTTTTCAACAGAAAGGATAAAATCAAGGCTGCTAGCCCACTTAAAATAAAATGTTATTCAAAGGGCCTTGAGATTAGTTGGGTTTGATAGTCCCCTAGCAAAGAAGAACATAAATCTCTTCTGAGTTTTGTTTGTTTTATAATCTCCCTAAAATGAGCGTTCGTAAGAGGGAGAGTGGAGTGGTGAAAAAAAGGAATCATAAATCTGTTGAAGTTCAGCAGAATGCTGCCATGCAAATCGTTTGTTGTAGGTTTGAAACATTGACTGCACATGCACCACAGGTGTTGCTAATTTTCTCCCTCCGTGCTTATCTATTGCCGGAAGCACTACTTAACTTGTCTCCTAGCAACATAAATTGAACTTACTTGATTCTGACAAGTGTCATTCACCCTCCTCCAATGTGTTTTTCTTCTTGCTTCCATTTCAAGTGCTATTTTTATGAATCCTACTCTGGACAGTGGAATAAGCTTCAAGTCCATCATTTTCTGTGTGAAATATTATAATGTTAACTCTAACTTCTGAGGGTGTATCATGTGTCTTTGCATGTGTTATGCTTTTGGGAAGCAGCAAATACTCAAATTTTTTTATAGAATCAAAGTATTTTAAATTTAGAGAGCTCATGGAAATCTCTCTAGTTCATCAAACGTGACAGATGGATTTCCAATGCGTACTTGAAAAAATTGATGTTAGAGAGCTCGTTAACTTACAAACCTACAGATCTCTCTCTCTCCTCCCTCCCTCTCACTCCTCTCTCCCTCCTTTTCTTCTATCTCTACCCATTTTTGCGAAGCTATTTATGAGAAAGTTATCTTCTGTTTTAAGTTCTAATATGCAACCCTGAATTTCCCATTCATTCTTGTCCCCTTTGTTCTATCCTTATTACAATATTTGTGATCATTTTTATTTCCATTTTTCTCAGTAGTGAGCATATGCTAAATAGTGTATAGAGATGCAAAGATTCCCTAAAGTCCACAGCTGTGCAGGTTACAGGCTTGAATTAGTTTGATGAATTTTACCACCACAGGTAACATTTCCTGTGCCAAAATGACTTACTCCAGTTACTTCTGTCAGATGTCTACACAGCAGTTGCTTTAGGCAGAGCCTTGTCGAGACACAAAGAATTATTATAGATTAGCCCTGGTACCAAAGAAACTGAATTAAAAACAACTTTCTCCTTCATGTTCTTCAAGCTCATTTTCTCTAGTGACCAAAGCTTTTCTCTCTACCAAGGACTTTCCTGACTGGGGAAATTATCAAATGTTTTCCAACTACTATAATCAATTCAGTTAACATGGATATTGGAAGAGAAGAAGCTTAGAGACAATTGCCAATATTCCTTAGAAAAAATCTAGTAAAAATGTAGACCAAATCGAAAGAATGTAATTTGATTTACTTAACATTACAGACAATATTTAAGAACACATCCATCTGTTTGTAAATACATTATTCAAATGTATATAAATAATACCCATGTATAATAGGAATCCAGATATTATATGCATCTGTTGATTTTAAAATGGCCTTAATATGTACTCCTATAGTGTTTGTATCAAATGAATTGTCTTTTTTTTTTTTTTAACACATTAGGTATAGATACAAAGAAAGATGTAAGCTCCTTCTTTTTCCTTCTTTTCTTTATTCGATCACCAAAATCCCCTCCTTTCACAGCCCTAATTCTTAGGATCCAGTCCCCAGGGCTCATTCCCCCCCCCCCTCAACACACACACACTCCCTCTATCCTTGCCTGTACCACTGACCTTCAGGGAGAGGCAAGTCAGTCCTTCACTCTTAGGAAAGCTGAGCAGAAGGAGGACTGTTAATTGTGACTGTGAAGGCAGAGTAGCGTCCTTGCGTAGCGTTGTTCAAAATGTGATTGATCGTAGATGTTCCACACAGTAAATGCTTTCAAGTGGGTGGAGGTTGTGCCAATTCATAGGAATTTTAATTTTTCTCACAAAATACAATTGTTGTTGATTTTTGTTGTTGTTTAAATCAGAGCTCAGCTACAAACAGATTCACTTGCTCCTGGATTGTGGCTCTTATCAGTGTACTACTTCCTTTCCCCAAAATACTCTCTTAAGGTTAAATTCAATGTGGGAGTTAGGATCATGGGTTAAGAAGAGAATAAATACCCCCAGTCTGTCTTTTAATCTTTATTTCTAAGCACATGGAGAGTGGAGACGATGTCATGTATAGTTTGATTAAGGACTTGTATTGTAAACATAAATGGGAATTAAACATTTTCTCCTTTTTTTCATGAGTAACTTACTCTTTCTTCTACCAGTGGTAGGGGTCGAACAAGAAAGAACCACTTCCACACCAGTGAAACAGACAGAAATTTGGGATGACCCCACCTGGCTTTGGGCCAAAGGAGAAAAACATCCTTAGAAGTTCCAGAAACTTGATGCAGGGCATGGCAATACTGCCACAGCCAGTCTTTTACCACACCTCCGTGCCTTGAAATGTTCTCAGCAGCCCTGTGGCACCACCCTTCTCCTCTGCTTCATTAAAAATGTCTTCCTTTACCACCTTCTTTGTGCTCCTGGGCAAGTGGGATCACGGTCAGGTGGTAGGACTTCCAAATGCCATGTTTCAATTCTGACTGGAATGTATGAGAGAGAGCATGGACCACAACTGAGCTCTGACCCCTATTACTGGGAAGGACTTTGACCCTAACACAAATATCATGAGGCTTTTTCCTTTGCCGAGGTACCAGTGAATTCTCTGAGGATATGTATCACCTGCAAATGTCAAGTGTTAATGTTATGCTAGACAAAGGCAATCAGCTCACTGAAAATAGAACCACTCAGGACTGCGTGGGGAGAGTACATTCTGTATGGGCCTTCACCTGGGTCCTTGAAGGCCATTCTAATAGAGTTCTTCAAAGATTGTGTTGTTGTTGTTGTTGTTGTTGTTGTTTATTTGTTTGTTTTTAAATATTTGTTGGTTAGGACCCTGCCATTTCTTTAGAAAAATAAGTGTTAGCAAAAAGGCTTAAGATCAAAGGGATAAGAAACTCTGTCTACCCAATGTTAAGTATCGTATTTAAAATAAAAATAAGAGCAAATGTAATAAACATACTTCCAAATGCTTTTTTAAAATTTGCTTATAATCCTTACAGCAATCTTACAAGATGGAAACCCCAGTTAACCCAAGATAGGCCTAAAGAAATTAAGTCACCATCCACATTTAGAAAGTGGCAGAATCAGTCATCAAACCTACACTCAGGGATGTAGGTTGTGGTATTAACCTACATACTTCAAGGATGGCAGGGTATGGTATTATGGAGTCAGGTATTTAACATGATTTCTTTTCATTATGACCTTCATAATCTTCAAAATTGGGGGCTATTATTGGGAGAGTTAAGATCATAAAACACATTCATTCAACAGATATGCACTGTACCTGCTATAATTTCATGTTCTTAACTAATTGTTATATTTAGTCAGTCATTAAGAAGTTTATTCTGCACACTGCCAGACACTAACATTGAAATATTTGAAAAAAATCTGCAGGACTGGGGTTATCCTCCCCCATTTCCCATCTGGGTATTGACATTCTGTAGAGATGGTGGATGACAGAAGATTTGATGGCTCCTTGTGGAGAGGCCGTCAGCTGGAAGTTCCCATAGCTGGGCCATGCTGTGATTTAGGCAGATGCATCGACTCTGGGGAATCTCAGCTTGGTTCTGTCCCCCCATCAAAGAGCATGTGCTGGGACTGGCACATGTTGGTAGAGACCTGATCCTGATAGGTTGAGGAACACAAAGGAGAATTTGAAGCCTTTGTTTAGAAGAGCAAGAAGCTGCCAGTGCTCACTTGGCTTTGTTTTTCTAACCTCTGAAGGTCAACCTGAAATGCCTAAGAATCACACATCTTCCACAGAGGCCAGCAGGGGTTGGTTGCCCCAGGAGCCACCCATGGCCCTCCATGATTTCCTTTGACTTACTTTGGTTCACTCTGATCTCTTTTAACTTTCTGGTGCTGTTTTGATCATGCTTCTGATGATCAGGTTAGAATTTGCACTTGTCCATGTAGAGCCTCAATCCATTTTTTTGTCTTGACTGTTTTTCCTCATTTGTTCTTCCAGATGGATTTTAGAGTTTTTATAGGTTCTAAATCACCCATTAAAATGTATATTGGAGCTGCTTTAAATTTGTAAATTAATTTGGGAAGAGTTGATTTATATTTATATTTATAAATGGTGAGTCCTCTCATCCCTACTATTCTGTATTTTTACATTTATTCAAAGATTATTTTCTATCTATAAATTTCTGTAGGTTATAAATATAGTTTCTGTATATTTATTTCTATATGGACTATATTTTCATTAGTCTTTGAATGAGGTAGTTTTCTTTATCTTTTCTAACTGGATATTCCTAGTATATAGAGAAACTCTCAGTGTCTGAATATTTATTTTGTAACTTGTATTAGATCTTAAAGTATTTTAATTGATAGGCTTTTCAAGAGGCATCATGTTATTGAGTGCTTGTTGCACAGGTCTTAAAATTTTCCATTTGGCATGGTTTTGCTACGAGGATTTTCCTGCTGAGATTTATTCCTTAATTTTTAGTGTCCTATTATTGGCAAGCTTTGCTTACTATGCATCCAACTATGTTTCTTTCCTTATATATCAGTCATTTGACATCAATATTGGCTTGTATTGGATTAAAATTTACTGTACCTCTTAGGCTTAAGAATTTGGACATGAAGCTTGTCTCTTAGGAGCTGGGGAGAGAGCTGTTATATCTTTTTAATTTCTTCCTCTCACATTGCCACCCTTTACGGCCTGGGCATGATTTGCCTGATCTAGGATGCTACCTGAACAAATGATTCAAGGATGATAGGGTATGGCATTATGGAGTCAGGTATTTAACCTGATTTATTTTTATTATGAACTTTCATAATCTTCAAAATTGGAAGTGATTATTGGGCTGATAGGGTCACAAAACACATTTATTCAACAGGTATTTACCGAGTACCTGCTATCATAAAAAACAACTATAGCAATGGTAGTGATAAACCATCAACATTTTATAATAACTATACCTGGTACTATATACATTTTTATATACATTATTCCATTTATGCTCACACCAACACAGTGAGGTAGATTTATAATCCCTCTTTTAAACTATATCTTGAAGAGGTTTCTAACTGGCTCAGGGAAACACATGTAGTGGTAGAGCCAAGATTTGAACCTGGAAAAATCCTTCGTCTTAGTTAGCAAGAACACTGCTAGTTGCTGGTGGTATAAAGAAGTTGAAAATAAATGTTCAATATTTTCAATATATTTAGAAATCTATTGGGGATATAGACATTCTAATAATACATACTATGTAAACTGTAACTATACTGCACATGGAAGTATGCGTATATTCAAGATGTAGTGTGACTGTAGGAGGCATAGTTATCTGTGACACCATCACGAACTTGCTTTTTAGCATGGATTTGGCTTTATAATTGACCTTTGAACAACACAGGGATTAGGGGAGATGACTGCCTCTACAGTAAAAAATTCACATAAGTTTTGATTCCCCCAAAACTGAACTGCTAATAGGATACTATTGACTGGAAACCTTACTGGTAACATAAATAGTTGATTAATAACATATTTTGTATGTTATATCTGATATGTATTATATACTGGATTTTATTATAAATCAAGCTAGAGAAAAACAAATGTTATTAGGAAGGTCATGAGGCAGAGGAATACATGAATACATTTACAGTATTGCACTGTATTTATTGATATTATAAATCCAGGTAGAAGTGGACCAGCACAGTTCAAATCTATGTTGTTCAAGGGTCAACTGCACTTCATTGGAGACCTCCGTAGAAAATGGTATTTAAGTTTCCAATTATTCTATAACAAAGATAGGGGGAATTTTTTTTTTTCTTAGAGAATAAGGATCTGACAACATCTTTCTCTCAAAAAAAGGTGAACTGGTCTTGAAGAATCCCCTAGCCTCCAGGATTAGAGTATTCTAGTTCCCTTCAGTCTTAACTCACTCGAGCCCTGTGATGCTGGGTTCTTTAGGATCCTGCCCTTATTTAGCACCTTTTCTTGATTACCAGTTGTATTCCAGCTTATATTTATGCTGCTGTTATTCATCCCTAAGGCTATATTTACAGGATACTAAAAATTATGGGTAAAATTTTTTGAACAATATGTCAATCTGGCTATTTTGGCACTATAGTCAAGGCTGTTCCCAAACAAATACAGTAGACTCTCAGTTAACCAGCACCCATAGGGATTGGTAGATGCTGGATAAATGTAGTTGCTGGTTGCTTGAGAGTTACTATTAAAAATAGGCTTCACTAAGACTCAAAGTGAAAGGGTGGAAACAATACTCCAAGCAAATGGCATCCAGAGAAAACCAGGAGTAGTCATACTTATATCTGATGAAACAGACTTCAGGATAAAAAAGGTTCTAAGAGACAAAGATGGACATTTCATAATGATAAAGGGGAAAATACAACAAGACATGACACTCAACAATATATGTGCTCCCAACCAGGAAGCACCAAATTTACAAAGCAACTACTTAAAGACCTAAAAGGTAAAACTGACAAAAACACAATTATAGTAGGGGACCTAAGCACCCCCTTGACAGCCATGCAAAGACGGAAATATCAGCTCTAAATGACACATTACAACAATTGGACATAATGGCCAGTCACAGGACACTCCATCCTATAGCACAAGATTATACATTCTATTCTAGTGCACATGGACAATTCTCAAGAATAGACCATATGCTGGGACACAAAACTAGCCTCAGTAAATACAAGAAGTTTGGAATCATACAAATCGTATTCTCAGATCACAAAACTTGAAATTGGAGATCAACAGAAAAAAGAAAACACATATACATGGAGATTAAACAGCATATTATTAAAAAATAGGCCTAACTAATACTATACCCCATACCATACCACACCATACCATACACTCTGTATTGCCTTGATATTAATATTGAAATATAGTAACTAAAAGCAAATTAAGACAAAGAAAAACTTAACTTTATAACTATACAATATTATGCAATTTTATTATAAAAACAGCTTGGTAAATGCAATGTACAATTTTAGTTAAATGGCAGTCAATACACTTGTCAACTTAATGAACTTCACTAACATAAATTTTTTTAACTTCAAGTAACTTAGAAACACACACACACTTAAAACAGTTATGGTAGGGACAGAGAGTTTACTGGCTAGACATCACATCCAGATCATCAGGATCTGATGATGTAGCTAGAAGAGGGTCAGGGGAAGTGGATGTCGATGTTTTTAGATCTACATCAGCAGGTGATGCTGTACTAGCCAACTTGCATGCAGTTGACACACTACGGTTTTTACACATGGTGAATTGGGGGAGTGGGAGACGAACATGGTGTGCAAAGCGTGGGCTTATTCATGGCTCAGCACAGTGCATAGTGGCCCAAGTTTAGACTTACATTTCTGCTAACAATTGATTTTATTTTAATTAATATTTAAAGTATTATATCTTCATTTTTTTTTCCCATTGCTTGAGAATGCCAGTTGCTTAACTTCTGGTTAATGGAAAGTCTACTGTAGTTGAGTCAGTCAAATATGTAGACATATTTATTTCTCACTACATAGATAAAATTACTGAATTTTTTACTTTCCCCAGGGCCCTTTAGTTTTATATCTATTTATTAGATATGGCTAAAGAGTTAAACTAGTTGTGTTTGCTTTGCATCGGTGTTACTTTTTAAATTGTTATTTGCTTTTATGGAAAGGTTTAATTTGATAATAAGAAACTAATAATAAGCACAGATCATAACCTCTATCAAAATGGATATTAATTATACTCTTTTGAAATGAACAGTTTAATGAGAACATCTTTAATTTTTAAATGTGTTTGTATTTTAAGATCTTGTTCATATCAGTAGATAATTACCAAATGCTATAGAGTGTTCTACAGTGGTCTGACTTTGGAAAACCATATTCAGATCCTTCTGTTATTATTTAAATGTATTCTGCACTCCATGTGACTGCTTCTTGCTGCTGTTGAGTGTATGCCCATATTAATGACACCTTTTCAATTCTGATGTTGCAGTCACATTCAGGTTTATAAATACATTGTCCAAGAGTAATTCAATAATAATTTCTGAAAATATGACAGCATGAGCCATGGTTCATCTTCAAAATGCTATTTTCTCAGTTCAAGGTCCCATGGCAAAAACAAATAGGTAAATAAATTGAAAATTTGCATAACTACTGCAAAAATTATGAAAATGTACCTCTCAGATCTCTGACTGTGAGGGGCATAAATGACCTACAGCCTCAGCTGCTGTGCTCTGAAACCCATTACTGTGTTTCCGCCGAGGCCACGCTTCCCGCTGGCTGTGCCAGTCAATGACTGAGCGGGGCAGATGTGCAAGAGCAGACCTGCCTGTGGAGTGAGATGGGAATCCTTTGACAAATGACTTTCACACTAGGCTTTCCCAAATTCACTTAGAACTGTACTGCTGTATAAGACACTTCCACCCAACCTTCCTTCTCTTTGTCCTTCACCTGGGGTCAGGGTCAGGTCTGCGTCTCTGACTGCTCTCCCAGGCTCTCCCTCCCTATATTCCCTAAAATCTTTATGCAGCTAATAAATCCCATCTTAACATTTGCTTCTTGGAAGATCTGGTCTAACACCAGCACCTTTCAGGCTAACATAGTATTTAACTGGCTTAATTTTGAGGCCAACTGAAACTCATACATTTGTGCATTTTATATCATGCCTTGAAGTCACTGTGTAATTATGTCTTTAAACACACTTGACTAATAGGGCGAAAATTTTAAGTAACTTTTTTTGTCTCCTGCTATCCTTTCGAACTTTTGGGAATTTTCCTTCCCACCCTCTTAGATGAAAACTTAGGCAGATGTCACTGACTTTTATGTTATCTTCAGATAACAAAAAAGTTCTTTGAACATTTTTGTTTACCAAACCGTCTCAGTGCATCAATTGAAGTGCCCGTTCCCGTTTAATAAGAAAATGGTCTTGTTTTATTAACATTCTCCCTCCCCTTCGCCTATCTCTGAGTTTTAGCAAGTTTTTAAAGCTGAATCCTTTTCTCTTGGGTGTTGGACAAAACTGTTATTTATTATTGGGGGCCTCTCTCTCTTGCTTTCTTGATGGGGCCAAATGCAAGACTTCTGGCTGTTTAAGTTCTCTCTGATCTCTGAGAGATCTATCCAAACAGCTGCGTATCTTTCTGGTTAGGTCTCTAAACACGTTCTGATGTTTGAGCAACACCTAAGACAAACACACAAGGACTCTTTCACCATCTGTCCACATCTGCTCCATGGGAAACATATTCTTTGCCTTCCTCAACATAGCAGTCTACTTCAGCACAGATGGCCACAGTCTCTTTTCTATTAGCTTTCTCAGGTATGTGTCTCTCAAAATCAAGGGGACACAAGTCTAGTTCTATCTTAGTCCTATTCTAGACCTTTCCCAAGGCTTGACAGATGAAAAAGATCTTCTGTTTCTCACAGGTTGGAGTATGACAGGTAGACAGAACCCTCAGTGTGCAAGGTCCTTACCAAATTACTCTAAACTCCATTCCTGGCTCTTGACTGCTCTAACCTTTCTTGCAAGCTGCAGGTACATTTCATGTGCCACATCACTAGTGTTAAGCCACCTTGTTTGCGATCTTAACAACCTTCTCTGCTTTTGTGGCCTGTTTTGGAATGTGGGAATGGTTGACGCCTACTCAATAGATTGATATTCAAAGTATGGTCCAAGTACCAGTGGCATCCTCACAGGGAGTTGGTACAAATGCTAACTCTCAGCTCTCATCCCAGACCACTGAGTCACAATCTGCATTTTAACCTGGTCCCCAGGTTATTTGTATTCATAGTAACTTTTGAAAAGCACTAGCCTATAGTACTCAGCTGAAACAGGGATAAGTATCTTATTTTAACATTCTGTTATCAGTGTACTTATTATTTAGTGAATAAATATTTACTGAGTACTATTAGGTAGAATACTCAAAAGGCTTAATTAAGAACTTGGAGGGGAGCTTGAACAAGCTCATACATAAGCAAAATGCAAAGAATAAAATTAAAATGCTAAGCGATGATACAGTTCTGTAGGTTTTGGATTTTAGAGGAGGAAAGCTTTTTTTGTTGTTTTGGCTGGAAATTCAGAAAGAAGATGATTTGACTTGAGCCTTGAAAGACACATAGCGCCTGGCCATGTAGAGTTGAGGAACTGGCCATTTTATATGGATGAATTAGAGTAAATAAAGGCGCAGAGGGGTAAATCATAACATGCGTGGAGAGTAGCTGTATTTGACAGGCAGAGAGGATATGTGAGGGTGATACTGGGGGCAACACTGAGGAAGATACATCGGGGCCTTGGATGCTGAGGCAGAGTTTGTATTTCATTTAGAAAGAAAAAGAAGGGGTTATTCTGGTGATATATGGAAGAGTCTCCTTAGCTGGTATTCTTCAGCAAATACTAGCATGTTAGAGGAATAGCTTGAGACTTTAACTCAGTGCTGACATTAAAACCTGGCTGGAACAGAAAGGATTAATCTGGAGATGAGGGTTGAATTGTGCTAGGTCAGTGATCCCAGGATTGGTCCCATCTTTTAATGCTGGTCACTTCTCTATTTGGAAAAAAAATCACCAAAGACTAAACACTATGGTCTTAAGTACTCCCAGAGGAATTATAAGAAAGGGAGTATGCTGGACACAGTCGTGGGGCCTGCTTTGGAGAAGAATTTTCTGCTCCCTTTCACAGCAGAACATCACTAGTTGTCTATATTCAGAATCTCCAATTCTTTAGCTCTCATTCCCTCTTCAATATGGATCAAGCCTCAGTCTGGTAGTCTCCACTCAGCTGCCACAGTGTTCTTTAGGCACCGCCTGAGTAAGACGGTTTCCTGCTTCAAGCACTTAAAAACAGCGTAGAATTAGCACCAGTTCCTTACCACGCCTAAAATTTAACGTGGTCTGGCTCCTGCCTTCTTTTCCAAGCTTATCTCATATCCTTCCACCTCTCATTCATTCTACTCTCATTTCCCAGGCCAGACAGAATAAAACACACAGTATGCAAGATGTATGCTGAAAGCAAAAGAAAATCCTAAATATTTCTCTGTGTACATGTACATATAAGGCTTTTTTTTTTTACTATCTAGAAATATGTATGATAAATTGATCATTATAGCTGTTTTCCTGGGCAGGGGGAAATTAAGATTGAGAAGAAAAAACTTTCAATTTGTTTTATCTGCAAGGTTTTTCCTATTTTATCTGTAATGTTTGAATCCAATTTTCTACTTGTACAGGAAAAACACTCTCCTGTGTTCCTCTTTTACTCTCACACTACTGTACTTCACATCTTGGGTATTTTCTCACACATCAAGCAATTCCCTGCAACACCAGCTAGGTCTCCTATAATTCAATTCAATTCTGATACTATCTACCCAGAGTTAGCATTAGATCCCATAAGTTAAGGGCTCAGTCCCACAAGAATGACTTCACTTCAGATACCACTTGCAATGCCAGGTTGTTACATGTACAAACTGGCTATAAATTGGGGTTCCCAAACTCCTCTCCTTGGATTTAATAATTTTCTAGAATGGCTAACAGAACTCAGGAAAACACATTTACTGGATTATTATAAAAGATATGAATGAAAAGCCCAATGAAGAAATACATATAGCAAGTTCCAGAAGGATCCTGAGCACAGGAGCTTCTATCTTTGTGGAGTTAGGCTGTACCACCCTTCTGACATGTTTATGTGGTCACTAACCTAGGAGCTTTCTGAACCCTGTACTATTAGGAGTTTTATGGAGGCTTCATTACTTAGGCATGATTGATTACTAACTCAATCTTTAGGCTCTTTCTCCTTCCTAGAGCTGGAAGGTCCAAGCTTCTATTTATGGCTTTGTCCTTCCAATGACAAGTCACCATCCTGAACCTACCCAGGAGACCACCAAAGAGTCACTTCATTAGAAAAAAAGGCACTCCTATTGCCCAGGAAATTCTAAGGAATATAGGAACTCCTATTAGGCACTGGGGTCGAAGAGCAAGTGTTAGAACAAAAGATGTTCCTAGAGCTCTTATCACTTAGGAAATTACAAGGGTTTTAAGAGCTCTGTGCCAGGAACCAGGAACATGTGTGTGTGTGTGTGTGTGTGTGTGTGTGTGTGTGTGTGTGTATGAGGTTGGAACTCATCCTAGAAAAAGTGCTACATACCTCATTTCTGAATATCATGACAGTCACCTTCGAAGCTATGCGCCACGCCAGTGCCTACCTCGTCTACCCTTCAAAGTAGTTTTGGAACTCTTCTTCCAGAGTGGCCCTCTTGTCATACCCAAAAGGGAAAAATTAAGCTTGCAAACTTGCCACTGTGCTAGAATGAATTCATGAAATTAATTGTCCGTATTATTTCACACTTTAAAAATAAATTCATACAGCATTTGGAAATTTTTAAGAAGATATTTAAAAAGGCTTAATTAGGATACAGCCCTTTGCTTCTCCAAGTGTCCTAAATAGAGATAATTGGACCCTTCCTCTTCTGTGTTCTCATAGTAGTTTGGTTATAGCTTTAACATAACGTTGCATTTATTTTATAAATTTGTATTCAGGAACCAATATACATGTAGTTGTCTAAGAGACTCATTGCTCCTTCCCTGAAGGAATTCACTTTGCATAAATGTTTTGTTGTTCATTTCTCTTTTAAAATGATTTATTTTACTGTATGTGCTATTTGTTAGTTTACTTTTTTAACAACTTCAATGATATATCTCAGAGATTTTTCTATAATAGGAGATATACGAAGATCTGACAGTTAAGTTAATGAACTTGCCACAGTGTGCTTATGTTAGCAGCACTGTACGAACAACTCAGCAAGGTTTCATAACCTTGGTATATCTATATCTCACAGTTGTGTTTGTGTCAATGTGTGACAGTGTCTTGCTTAGTGGCATTCATTATTGTTGGTGCATATTTTTGTGTGCCATTGTGAGAGTGTCAGAGCTTGAGTTAGAACAACAAACATGAAATTTCTTATTAAACGTGGCAAAAATGGAAGTGAAATCAGGTACATCTTAGTTCAAGTTTATGGGGATAATGCCATGAAGAAAATGGCAGTGTACAAATGGATTGAATGTTTTTCTGAGGCGAGAGAAAGTGTCACTAATGAAGACAGATCAGGGTGGCCAGTAATGAGCAGAACTGATGAAAACATTGCAAAAATTTGTCGAATTGTGCATTGAAATCACTGAGCGACCTTGAGGAATGTAGCAGACCAAGTAAACATTGATAGAGAAACAGTTAGAAAAATCTTAACTGAAAATCTTGGCATGAGAAAGGTGTGTGCAAAAGTGGTCCCAAAGGAGCTCACTGCTGAACAAAAGCAAAGGAGAGTCAAAGTCTGCCAAGACCTTTTGGAGAGGCAAGATGATGTTTTGGGCCATGTTATCACTGGTGATAAAACATGGGTGTACCAAAGTGACCCTGAAACAAAACATCAAAATGCCCATTCTTCACAACCAAAAAAGTTTTGCCAGTCCAAATCAAGAGTCAAAATGATCTTGCTAAGCTTTTTCATATCAGAGTGATTGTTTATTATGAATTTGTACCAACTGAATAGTCAACCAAGTTTACTATTTGGAAGTGCTGAAAAGACTGCATAAGAAAGTTAGACAAAAACAACTTGAACTTTTTGCCAATAACTCATGGCTCTTGTATCATGACAACGCACCAGCTCACATGACACTGTCTGTGAGGGAGTTTTTAACCAGTAAACAAATAACTGTATTGGAACACCCTCTCTACTCACCTGATCTGGCTTCCAATGACTTTTTTCTATACCTGAAGATAAAGGAAATATTGAAAGGAAGACATTTTTATGATATTCAGGACATCAAGGGTAATACGATGATAACTGGTGGTCATTCCAGAAAAAGTGTTCCAAAATTGTTTTGAAGGATGAAGTAGGAGCTAGCATCAGTGCACAGCTTCCCACAGGGAGTACTTCGAAGGTGACTGTAGTGATATTCAACAATGAAGTATGTAGTACTTTTTCTAGGATGAGTTCAAAAACTTAATTGTCAGACCTACCTCATTTGTACCGATATGTAGAAAAATTGTTTTTTTTTAATGGACAACTTTAGACAGCTCTTTGTAAGAAGATTCTGAGATGCTGATAAACTTGCTATGCCTGGTATTTTGTGTAGTTTAATGACTTTCAGACAGTTTTTCATTTATTCTTTAACTTCTAAAAGAATAACAAGTTGTTTTCTTGATGGAAAATCTCAGAGGCCCAGAAGTGTAAATACTTCACTCATCTTTATAGCAAATTCTAGGAGTAGACCCAGAGTGGGAGCTGTGGCTTCAAGTCTATCTGTAACTCATCTAGTGGTTTATCTGTCTGTCCATCTCTCTTGGGCCACAATTGATTTAAAATGATTAATTGTGTATCATAATGAGACTAATGTTCTTAGTTGACTGATAAATGATCTCTAAGAAGAATTTGTCTAAACAACATTGAGATCATTGTTGGAATAACTTGCTTATAAAATGACTATTGTGAAGGCAATAAGATTTATTTGTATGTATAGACACTGGGATTTTAAGAAAAAAGTAAGTCTACCTCCTATAGAATCACATTTCATATATGCTAAATGACTATGAAAGTTTTCTGCCATATTGCTTCCAATTTGCACTAACTGTTATAGAAGAGTACAGTCAAGTATGCTTTTACTACCACAGAGGTCAGTAACAAGTCATGGCAGATGGGCTCAGCCAGAAAGAGCAGCTGAGAAGTTCCTTCTAGGGATACCTGGGTCTGGTGACCCCCCTTACAGCTTGCTTTCCTCATGCTCATCTTGCTAGAAATGCGGCAGGCACCAGATCTCCAGTCTTTCTTTATTTATACACTTGCCCTGTGTTCTTTCCAAGGATAGAGATATTATATTTTCATCTTACATGGGTTCCTTTCAATGCATTTTAAAGAAAATAATGGCACTCCAGCATGATATATATGCAGAGAGAGAGAGGAGAGAGGGAGAGAGAGAGAGAGAGAGAGAGAGAGAGAGAGAGAGAGATCTATATAGAGATATAGATATAGCTCTATATAGATCTATAAATAATATATAAAATATAAAATCACAAAGAATGACACTTTTCTGAGTCATATCACAGCAGGCACATTTTAAAAACCTCTTATCAAAAAAGAAAAAAACGTTTTTAACCAATAAATTCGATATTTTCTTTTAGATAATTTGGAAGTAATGACCTTCCTAATAGAGATTTCCACCTTCATCAAATGTCAGTGAATTCCTAAAGAACATTTTTATTCTGCAATACACTGCAAAGTGGATCAGCAGAGTTTGAAATAGTGGAAGATTCAGCTATGACCACAATTGCCTCTTTGCCTCAGGGCTAGAAAATGGATTGTCATGTCTGTATCTTTGTAATTTGTGACTGCCTTATGTATTTTATTGACCTAAATAATACTTTGAAGGGAAGACTTACCAAAGCTCAGCAGTGTCTTTGCTTAAACCAAAGCTGTCCAAAGAATTTGATACTACTTGATGAACTTGCACAGCTCATTACTTTGAAAGAGCAGTTTTGTTAAAGGAGAACCATGATAACTGACAGCAGATTTAGCTTTCCCCTCTCCAGCTTCTTTGCCCATCGGGTGACAGAACTTTCCTGGTATTCCTGTGTAAAAGGCTGTAGCATCGAAGAATAACATGCCCCCTTTTCTCTCACATGCCTCCTATGGAAACATCCAAGCCGCAGCTCAATCTAACATTTCTCTTGCTCCCACGCTCTGTCCCACACCTGCACTGCTGAACTTGGCTTGAGAAGAGAGCAAAACCTGCTAAGTGGTATCAGTATAGACCCGTGGCCGTGCATCTCAAAGAAGTCCTTTCCAGCCTCTCTGCCTCATCTTCTTAATAAATGTCTTTCCTAATTCCCTAAGATAAACATCCCTTATCTTCTTTCTTTAAGTAGGCATATTCCCACACTGATGACAATTTTCAGACTTTAATGAAAAATAGAAGCATTCAAATGAGAAATCCATCATCTTTATCACTGATTTTTCCTTCTGATTAAGATGAGAGCAAAGCCCTTCTTTCCCCTTTACTTGCAGCCTTCACACATCTCTGATTTTTTGAATAACGCGGAAGCATGCTTTAATACATCCCATATTAAAAACAAAACAGAACATTCTTCTTACACTCTTCCAACTACCACCTACTTGCCTTTTTCCCTTTCACATAACGAAAGGATTGTCTCTATTTGCTCTATCTACTTCCTCACTTTTTATTATCTTTCTACTCCCTTCTTTCAGGTTTCTGCTACCATCACCCACTGAAATGGTCTCATCAAGGTCAATAATGAACTCCACTCAAATATCAGTCTGTATCTCAGTTAATTTCTCCTTATAATTTGATATAATTGACCACTATTTCTTATTAACCCATTTTCTGCTCTTGGTTTCTTTGACACATTCACTGGGATTTTCCCCTGCCCCAAATGGCTACTCCTTTTCACTGTTCTCTCTCTCTTCTTTAGTAATTAATTAACTTTTTATTTTAAAATGTTTAAATCACTATATTGAGGGATGACTGACATATTAAAAACTCTACATGCTTAAGATATATGAAAGCTGTTTGGAAAGTACCCAGCCATGTAATATGAAAAATAGAGGCATTTATGGCTGGAGTTTTTCTGGACATCCCTTGTACAATTCCAAGAATAAACATATCCATCACTTCTCAAATTTCACCCCAACTCCTTTATTACTATTTTGTGTGTGTGGTAAGAACACTTAATATAAGATCTCACCTCTTAGTAAAATTTAAGTATACAATACAATCTTGTTAGCTGTAGGTACTATGCTGTATAATAGACCTCGAGAGCTTGTTTATCTTGCATAACTGAAACTTGGTGCCCTTGAGCATCATACACTATTTGTCTTTCTGTGTTTGGCTTATTCGCTTAATGTAATAATCCCCCAGTCCATCCATGGTGTTGCAAATGGCATAGTTTTCTTCTTTTAAAGACTGAATAAAATTCCACTGTATGTATATACCACATTTCTTTACCCATTTATTTGTTAATAGACATTTAGCTTACTTTGTCCTCTTGGGTATTGTGAATAATGCAATGAACAAGTATCTTTTTGAGACCCTAATTTCAATTCCTTTGGATTAAATACCCAGAAGTACAATTGCTGGATCGTTTTTTAATTAAGGAATGTACCTCAATATAATAAAGGCCATATATAACAAGCCCACAACTATTACACTCTACAATGAAAACCTGAAAGAGCTCCTCTAAGATCAGGAATAAGATAAGGATGTCCACTCTTGTTACTTTTATTCACTGCAGTACTGGAAGTCCTAGCCAGAGGAATTAGAAATAAAAAGCATGAAGATCAGAAAAAAAAGTAAAATTCTGTCTGTTTGCAGATGGCCTGATTTTATATATAGAAACCCTTAAATATGCCACCAAAAACCTGTTAGAACTAATAAATGAATTCAGGAAAATTGTAGGATACAAAGTCAATATACAAAATCTGTTACATTTGTATACTCTAATAACAAACCATCTGAGAAATTAACAAAGCAATTCCTTTTATAATAGCATAAAAATAATAAAAGATTTAGGAATAAAGTTAACCAAGAAAGTGAAAGATCTGTGTACTAAAAACTATAAAACACTGATGAAAGAAATTGAAGAAGACACAAACCCATGTTAATGGACTTGAAGAATTCATATTGTTAAAGTGTCCATATTACCCAAAGTAATCTACAAATGCAGTGCAATCTCTATCAAAATTCCAATGGTATTTTTCACAGATACAGGAAAATATATCCTCAAATTCGTATAGAACCACAAAAGATTATGAATAGCTTAAGTAATCTGGAGCAAAAAATATAAAGCTGTGGGCATCTCATTTCCCTATTTCAAATTATATTACAAAGGTAATGTTTTAAAATTTGTATTTAACAAAATCTTGCTATATGCCAAGCATTATTATTTTTTATATATACTAAATCATTTATGCTCTCAACAACCTAATAGTAAGTATTATTATTATTATTCCTAATTTATAAATGGTGAATCTGAGATAGCAAAACATTATGAAATGTGTAAGAAGCAGCACTGGACATAAAAATATTTAGGACTTCATTGCACACTATGTGTGCTCCTAGGATCTACCACAGTGCCTGCGTTATTGTAGGTAGGCCTTCAATATTTATGAAACTCCACTAAATAGGGAGCTTTTTCATTGTATCTTCAAAGTTTGTATCACTGCCAAAATATTGAAAAGGCTTCAGACTATCTGAATTTAGCCGTATATTTAGTAGTGATTTACTCTCCATCTCTCTCTATTACACACACACACACACACACACACACACACACACACACCTTTCCTCTTTTCCCACCACTTTTCATCAACAGCTAATGAGTATTCAAAGAGAAATTTATAGGTATATTGAAAGTCCATAAATCAAATATTTCCAGGACTAGATTTTTATAATTTTGTGACTAGACAACAGTACCTTCATGTTACATGTAAGGAAACAGAGGTTTATGCAAGTTAAATGACTTTTTTTAAGGTCATATACTTGGTTGGAAGCGCAGGGATGGAATATAATCCAAGTTCCCTGATTTACAACCTGTTATTATTTTTATCACTTCTTTTTGCCATATTGAGTTGCATTAGATTAGAAATTTTCCCCTTCGGTCTGTTTTCTGAGCGATAGTCCCCCACCCATTCCCCTGTTGTACTTCATAGTTTTAATAAGACATATATATTTAACTAATTATAATAAGACATATATATTTAGCTAATTATAATCTCATTCATAATTCTAATATATGGACAAAAAAATGGAGTTACTTCAGATCAAGTGTGGGCAGGACATGGAGTCCATACCATTCTCATTCTCCTCCTTCCCCTCCCCACTATTACACTCCCCCTTGGCAACCTAGAGAATCAAAGAACAGAATTAAAAAATACTAGTAAACTGAATCAATGAAAGTTATTAAACCACATATCCTTGCTTAGTGCTTTTTGCATTACACAGTTTTTGGATATATCTCATTTGATGCCCATTACATTGTGTGTGAGGTGTCTCTGACATGGAATTTAAACCTACTCTTATCATAAATGAGAGAACTGAGACTATGGTTAAGCAAATTTTTGTAAATCATAAAAATGAGGAAATGAACCAAGTGAAACCGAAGTATTATGTCGTGGAGTCCAGTATTCTTTCCTCCACATTAAAGTACAATGCATAAACTTTCACCAGATCCTTCTTAATATAATTACCTGAGAACTGGAGGCCCAGTATCAACTGAGAGTGTTTGTGTTATTATTATTATAGTATTTTTATTAGAATTCAGGCTTCTAACTTTCAAAGATGTTAAAGGATGTCTAGAACTACTTTGAGAACCTCATGGTCCAGCTGAAGGATTTTCAAGTTGAAAGCATCATCACTGCTGTGGAGCTTGCTCTTGTCCTTCACTCTCATGATACACACAGCCATTACTCAGCTGCCTGCTTCCTCTTAACTCTTGAAGCATGTCTGCACAACCATGAATGTGCTGTCCATAAGGAAAGATTCATCTCCTTTATTGGGAGTGCAAGAGCAAAACAAATATTCAAAAAGTGTAATATATACCTTTTTGGTATATATCTAATATTTCTACTTTCTCCACTTGGAGTATTAAAAAGAATGCCTCATCCTTTTAAATGTGTAAATCAAATGCTTCTGAGTGCTTGTTCTGCTGTTGAAAACATCTCTTTACTCTTCTGCATCTCTCATTACCTGTGCTCTCCTCATGTGCCAAGATCACAAACTCCAGGGGTGTTCACTCCATCCAGGTGGCTCTTGCTTCATAGGAGATAAATAAAAAGGAGAAAATCTGATTAGTCTTCCTGGAAAGCAGCATTCTCTGCTGTGTGGTTACCACAGTACTGGTGTCACATGGAAAATTAAGGATTCCCTTGGCCAGCTATAGCCCCTGTCTCTTGCTGGAAGCCTGTTGATTGCTAGAGCAGATCAATACTGTTGTTCTGGAAGCAAGGCAGATTCTGTTCTTTGCAACTGAAGTTCACAGTCTGGCATTTTCTCAGGGTGGAAATCAAACAGAGAAAGACCTTTCCACAGTGTTTTGCTCAGCAGTGGTATTTCATGCTCATATGCACACACACACATACACATGCACACACTCTCACCACATTCACACATACACTCACATACACAGAAACACACAGAGAACTTGTGCAGTTATACACACACACATACCCACACACACGTTTCCCTTGAGGGTGCCCCCAGGTGAGTGAGTACAGCCCACCTTCATCACCTTAATATTCAGGACTTTGAGAGCTGAAATCTTACCTTCTTAGATGCAAAGCCCACTTTGTTTCCTGACACAGCTGAATAGTATTTCTTCCAAGGAAAAGCCATAATTGCTGATGGATATAGAACATTTTATAATTTACAAAGTACATTCAAATTAATTATTTTATTTTAAAATGCAATAGTATCATTTTCCTTTTATAATTTAGAAAGAAAACAAAGGTCAGGTTCATTAAGGGATATGCCCAAGCACACACCGTTTTACATGACAAACCTCTCTCTCACTCTGTTTCTTATATTTTCCCCAATTTAGGACACTCTATTTAAAAAAATATTACAAATTATTGGGACATAAGAATTATTCAGACGTAAAAGTGTAAAAGAATAATGTAATGAGTACTCACACACCCACCACCCAGCTTAATAAATTATTACAAATACCCTGTGTGTGTCTCTCTTTATCCACCTTTATCTTTTACTTCCTGATAAGTAACCACTATTCTATATCTGGTGCTTATCCCTTTCTCACTTTAATTTTAATTTTTATTACATATGTACGTATTTCCAAACAATATCTAGTGCATTTACTGACAAGTTTCATAACTTTTTATTCTCAGTTTTATCGTGTATAAAATGGAAATAATACCTACTTTATTACATTGTCAAGAGCATAAATGATAAAAAAAATTGCTTAACATGAGATTTTATTAAATACAAGTGTTAAGTACTCATGTATTTTTTCTACAACTTATTTTCTACTTTTTTTTCACTGAACTACATGTATGTGAGATTCATCTGTCTTGATACATGTAGTCCTAGTTTATTCATTTCCCCTACTTTCTAGTAGACCACTTTTTCTTAGTTATAATATGTATTTATTATACTTTTTCTCTATTTAAATGCTGCTATAAACTTATAATGTTTGTAATGCTGCTATAAACTTTCTTATACTTGTCTCCGTGGATGAGAGCTTCTAAAGAATATATAGAAGGATTTAATCGCCCGAACATGGAAATGCACGTCTTTGAATAACTTGATACTGCCAAGCTGCATCTTAAAGTTGTTGAACCCAGTTACACTACCATTGGTAACATATGAAAATGCATAAGTAGTGCCATATTCCTGCCAACTTTTTATATAATTTTCTATCTTCCGCCAATCCGATGAATTTGTCAATGGTCAATTCGTGTATTTTGTCCTTTTTCTAGTAAACTTTTGTCCTTTGATCTTTCAGTTGTAGAAATTCTTCACATACCTTGGATTATAATCCCTTGTCATTTAAATTGGCTAATTGTATCTTCTCATAGTCTGTGACCTTTTTTCATCCTCCTATGGTGACTTTTAATAAGTTTAACATTGACTGTAGTAAAATTTAGCATTTCATTCCTTTATGAGATGCATTTTCTTCTTGTTGGTTTATATTTGGTTGGTTTGGATGAAGATATTTTTTCCTACCCTGAAGTCACATATTTTCTTAAATTTTCTTCTAAAAGTTTTAGAATTTTAATTTTTATGTAGCTAATTTATCTGGACTTTTAAAAGAAATAACATGATATGGAAATCCAATTTTATTTGTTGTCGATATAATTATCCCAGTATAATTTATTTAATCTTCCATTCTCTCCCCACTGATCTATGATGCTGTTCTGTCTTATACCTAGTAGATAGATGATAGATAGACAGATAGACAAGACATACAGATGCAGGGTCTATTGGAGGCTCTCCTGTTATGGGTATACTTGTCTCTAAACTAAATCCACAACCTCAATCACTTTATATATTATTACATAAAGTAATATTTGTTATAGTTTTTATTGTTTTATTGGATGTTTTCAGCCCTTTGTTCTTCACAGAAATTTAAGAATGTGCTTAAATTTTATGAAAAACTCTATGAATAGTTTGTCATATTATTTCCATCACTCTACATTGCCTTTTTTGTACAGTAAAGCTCTTCATTCATTTTATTTATTTTTTACTCATATTTATGACTATATGACTTTGGTCTCCTCTTTGAGGTCTGGGTTTATGTTTTTTAATGTATCCAGTAAGTGGTAAGGCTGATAACTGTTCTGAGGTATGGGGTATGGGGTTGAGAATTCAGGTAAGTAAAAGTGACCACTCCCATCAGCATTTTGAAATTAACTTAAAAAAGCAAGGACATTATTTTACTTCAATGTCATCAGGAGACCTTGCTGTTAAGTTACACCGTAAAGACTGTTACCTTTTTAGCACCATTTAGGCTCTTTTTTTGCTGCAATAACACACAGTGGATACAGTAAAAAGAACACTGACTTTACAGTCCCTGACCTCTTCTTCAGTATATGTGCTGTCGAAGTAAGCACGTTGACCTCTTCTTCAGATCCAGATTTGCAACTTACTAACTTGGTGTGGAATCACTTATTTAAGGTTGGGTTTTCTCATTTGTAAATGAAGATGATAATATACAGTTTACAATTTATTTTGGTAAAAATAAATGAGATAATAAATGTGAAATAACATAGCTTACTGTCTATTAAGCCATAGATGTATCCTCATACATGCTGTTCAGAAAGTATCCAGCCATGTAATATAAAAAATAGAGGCATTTATGGTTGGATTTTTTCCTAGACAGCTCTTATATAGTAAAACATTGATTTTCTTCTGTTTTAGAGGAATTAATTTCGGATATCTTATCCAAATCTTTGCTAAGTGGCAAAAAGAAACACCATTTGCAAATGATTTAACAAATGGTTAAAGTAATGACAGTAATGGCTCAATTAATTTTTAATGACTAAAGGAGTATGATTTATATTACATAAAAAATTTAAGTGACCTAATAACAGGCTTTGGAATAAGACATTCGTACCTTAGAATCTCATCTTTACTCTTTATTAGCTATGTATCTAGAGACGTCAGATATTTGTACTAGTGATATGGAGATAATTTCTTTAAGGTCTTTACAAAAATTAGAAATAGTGGATTCAAACTTTCCGCTGTACTGCTTGCTGCAGAGTGCTTAACTATTAGCAGCTGTTATTTTTACCGTTTACTACAGGTATGTCCAACCTGCGGCCCAGGACGGCTTTGAATGCAGCCCAACACAAATTCTTAAAACATTCTGAGATGTTTTTACAACTTTTTTTTTTTTTAGCTCATCAGCTATCGTTACTGTTAGTGTATTTTATGTATGGCCCAAGATGATTCTTCTTCCAGTGTGGCCCAGGGAAGCCAAAAAGTTGGACAATGCTGATCTAATAGGACTGAGCTTTCAAATACATGGGCATAATTACAGGAGGCACTTCCAAATCTCTCTACCTACTTGAGAACAATCTCATTGAGATATGTCAATAAACAATAACTCATTTTTTTGCTCTTTAATAAACTGATCCCTAATACTTGAAATTTTTCATGGTACCTTCCACAGAATCATCTCTCAATATGCATACATAGGATAAGTGAAATAATGGAAAACTGATGTTTATCTTGATTATGATTGTCACATGTATTGTCAAACCATAATCCTATCGTGATGCCTTCAAAAAATCAGTAAATAAACTATTGATAAAATGCTTTCAACTCTGAGATTGCAATGGTAGAGGACACAGGAGAAGGGATCTGAGAACTCCTGAGAGTTAAGTTGGAGGAGAATTCTGATTGACAAAGCAATTCAAAAAAGGGACATGGACTTATTTTCATAATGTCTTCCATAAAAAAAAAATCAAAGGAATTTAATATTTTCCCTTTGTGACAAAGCATAAGAAACACAAAGAACTGTATTAATAGACATCATAACCAAATTGCTCAACAAGGAAATAAAGAACCATTTTTTTGACAAGTTAATTTTATTATACTTTGTATTTAATACGTGGTAGTTGGGGGAAGGTGATAAACAACATAATTCTTAGTGTTTTTCTAGCTAAAATCAAGCTTTTAGGTTTTCTTTGTTAGGTATTCCAAGACCTGGGATTACAGGCATACCTGGGAGATACTGCCGGTAATAAAGCAAGTATTGCAAAAAAGCGAGTTGTAATCCTTTTGCTGGAGGAGCATCTTGCTTTCAGTTTGTAAAAAATGAAACATCTGTGAAACGCAATTAAGAGAAGGGCAATAAAACCTGGTACCCCTGTATTGCCAATAGATGTCTCCACACGGTGCTGCCCTCCCCCAACCCCCCACCGCGCATGCGTGCACACAGCTGAGCCTGAGGCCTGTGGATGACCGGGGCTATGACTCCCACTTGCCCCTGCGCCAGGCCACATTTCACGTTGCCCACTCCCATCCGTGATCCTGCCTGCGCCCCGCTCGGAGACTTCAGCCCCCTCCTCTTCAGTTTAGCATCCAGGGGCCGGCAGGCTGAGAGCCTTGGGCACTCCGGCCAGGCCCTCGTGGGCAACTTCATGGATGGAAACACGTGTTACCAGCACGAGGAGGCGTGGGTGGGTGGAGAGGCCGAAACGGGCCAGGTGGCCCGAGGAGGCAGGAGCACGAGGAGCGCCTTGGGGAATGCTGGGGAACAGGAAGTAGGTCCTGGCGATGAGGAAAGGAGGCCGGAAGCACAGAAGAGCTGGGAGCAGGCCGCTCCGCAGGGTTGGGACCGAGGCTGTGCAACCCGGAGGAAGCCCTGGCAGGTCCAGGATGGAGAACAGGTAAGGGGGCAAGCCGAGGGGGATGAAGAAAGCCCCCCAACTCTACCCGTGTGCCCCAAACGACTAAATTTAGTTCCTTCTCAGGGCCGGCCTCCCTAGCAGGAGTGTGAGGTCCACACGCTCACATACTTGCTGATGACTAAGATTGTCTTAAGAGCAAACATGGCCTTTCACTTCCATACTTAAAAGAATGACATTATACTAAGCAGAAACGTTTCCTGACCCCAAATGTATTCATGGTAAAGTTAAGTGACTAAGGTAAGAGCTGTCCCAGCACTGACAGAGGTCAGGAAAAGGACACCTCCCCTAGTTTGGAAAAGCATCCTGAAGCGGGAGGCTGAGTCCTGAGAGACCGAATGCCCAGCCTGGCCGTTGTCTCCTGAGCCCTGTTTACCCGAGGTCGATGTCGGTCCAAGAGAAATGGCCAGAGCAGAGTT